>CAVMBJ020000169.1:0-21018 GCA_963675895.2 Styela plicata
GTTATTTCACCCTGGGATCGATTAACGAGCCGGACTATCCGGGACCCGAAGCCAAGATTTTCAACCATTGATGCCAACTTGTTGACCACCATAGGCCATTGCGCTCTGTCTTATCTCAAAGCGAAATTTTTGTTACATCTGATATAGATGCATCGCCCTGGACCCACCAAGTATAAATAATTCATAATAAACAAAGTAATATTCAATTAACCATTGATATTGCCCTTCCCTGAGGCATTTCGTGGATAGGTAAGACTATACTAAGTCGCTATATGGTCACGCAGTAGTCGTTTCCAGTAGTTGTTGGGTGCGGAAAATGGACGAAAATGGATGGACTCAAAAGCACAATAGTGTTCTGTTATATCCAGAAAAAATAACATTGATATCACAGTAATGATACATATAACTCTATTCCCCGACCTGCATGAACGAATTTAATAAAGTTATAGGCCGCTCGCTATCTGCACTGTACCAAAAAATGCAACAAAATCACTGGTCTTAGATAGTTATTTTACTTGGTGGTATTGGTACTTGGTAGCCCTTTTTTTGGCCAGAAATAGGGTGTTGATGGAACACACCGCAAAGGTGCGGTTCATCAACAGCTTATAATCGGCATAAATCCCATCAACATTGCGTTTTTTTAACTTTGGAATTATACAATTACTGCAAATGACCAGTAAATTTACTGTATGTTTGTTACAGTGTGGTGACGCAATCAAAAGAGAGATTTCCGCAGAACTGATAAGAACACAAAAATAGACGAGCAAGAACGTGAGTTAAAATCGTGATCCAGACTTGAGTAAATTGGTTCAACGTGCCACCCCATCCTCTATATCTGTCGGGACCAAGAAAAATACGTCAGTGGTATAATTTGCATGATAGCGACATCAAATACCCCAGATGCCATACTGATTTATCGTTTACAATTGCTGCAAGACAGCAAGGTATTATTAGACTATGTTTGTTGGCTGGGCTTGCGAAAGAGACTTCCACGTATGATAAAACTCGTGCGACCTTGCTTTAAGCGAATTTTAATGAAAAAAAAACAAGGCGCATACGAACGAACAGTGACACGCTTCAGTGCAATTTTCTAACCTAAATATCCATGGCATATACTGAAATCTCACTTGGCAAAATCCTCTAACAGCAATCGATTGTTACAGTCCATTCGCTTTGCCAATTCTGTTTACTTATACACAATTTATTCATTTTTATCCCTTTCAATTACCCACGGAGTAGCGTACTCGATAATGAACATAACACACTGGTGACCAAGGGTGGCAGTACGGTACGGTACGAAATTTTTATCGTACTTCGAACCAGCAAAATAATTTCGTACCGAACTTCGTACCGCACCTTTCGAAAATGTTTCGTACCGTACCGTACGATATTATTTTTTTCTTACATCGTACCGAACTTCGTACCAGTACGAAATTAAGTTCGATTAATATTTTTCATTTATCGTACTAAATTTCGTACCAGTACGAAAACAGGTACGATTCGCTGGGCAGCAATTTTCGTACCGTACCAACTACCAATGTCCAAATCAGCTTTATTTGTAAGATCTGGCCACCGCAAGAAACGTCACCAACATCTTACATCAAAGTGATGCAGTTTTATGATATCTGGTTTAAAATCCAGCACAGAAAAAACATGCGCGTAATCAAGCATATGTCACCCCAATATCATTGTTCACATTGCGTATAATATGAGAATGGTAGACCGATGGTGATAAATGGTGGTAGGATGAGCACTGTTTTCGCGAAAAAAATCTGGCATAAAGCAATATTTAGCATATTAGCAGCATTGTGTCGTCACGAGAAATTCTCTCTCGACAAAAAAATGTTCGTTGTGCACCACACATGGGTTTCGTGCGGTCACATTCGAAGGCATGGTTATAAGAACATTATCATTGTGCATTTGGTATTTCTGGTGCAATTTACGTTCTCTTCACATTACTGAATAATGCTATTTATTTTTTCATACCACTCAGACGTATTCCCGACATGCCTCGTTGTCTATATTGTGACATGGCTGTTTTTTTACAAAATATATCTTCTATTTAAGATGAGCATCAGCTAGCATTCAACTCAAAACAGCCTAAATATATCTTTATATTCTGATGTTTCTGCTCTGATAATATACTTCTACGTGTCAGAGTACAAACAAAACGTAATAGCGGTGGTTACTGGTTAGCTTAGTTGCATAGTTGGTCCGGGGGAGAGAGTTTTTAATTTAATTTCACAAAATTTTCGCGCGCCTGCGTTGCGCAATATTTTTCTCTGATTAATTTCGTATATTTCGTAGCATTTAGCCTTTAAAGTGAGAACCTTTATTCAATTTTTACAAAATTTCAACGGGCTTTCGGCGCGCAGATACATTTTCCTGTCTGGTAATGTTTATTTCACTCTTAAAACATGTATTTTTGTTTCGTTCTCAATAAAAGTTTGTGCGCCTCCGCAACTCTAATCTTTTTTGTAATTTGAAAGCCTTTGTTTGCATGTTGGAAAAATGTGCCCCCATAAAATTTTTTTTCTGGATCCGCGATTGTAGATAGTATATTCGGGCACCGTGATTTTTAGTATTATGAATGCTGCTTATCTTGTCGATTTTAATTGGGCTATCGCAGCTTTTGTTATTACAGAAAAAAGGAATTCAGATTAAGACGTCATAAATCAGCGGCCTATATGTATTTCCACGCAATCGCAAAGTTTTACGCCACTGCAGTAAAACCGATATACGACATAGCTCATCTGATCAGCTCAAGTGAATCAGTTTCATTTTTATTACCATACCTGCGCCGCTTTTAATCTTTTTGAAATTGCCCTTTAGTTTAAAAATTCGTTGATAGACACATTTATATTAGCAGAGCCCCGTTATGAAACGGCATAGATGTTAAATGAAATTATTTTTTTGAATTCATTTGAGAAGAATAAAGTGTGATGCGAAGGTACGAAAAAGAGTACGGTACGGTACGAAATAAATACCGAACTTCGTACAACCGCAAACCAGAACACAAGTACGAAACACTGAACAACATGCGATATCGCTACGACGCGTACGATCAGTATCCCAGAGTAATACAATTCTACATCTGTACCTGTACCGAACTCCGTACCGTACCGTACCGTACTACCAGAGCCGATCGCGAGCAGGATGAGACAGAGAATCCACAGCAAGTAGAGCAGCAGCGCGCACTATCAAGATTTTCGATCTTCATCGTTCAAGGTTGATATCAAGAACTATCCCGCACATCCAAACAGGTCAACAATAAAACTAAGTGCGATGGAGGTATAGGGCGGCCCTAAGCAGTGAGTGTGCGGCGCGTAAGTTAAATTCGATAGCGTCTACACCAGCAAAATGTTTCGTACTCGAACTTCGAACCTGTGGTAAATATAAAGTATTATACGTCTTATTTTTTTCGTCACATCGACCAAGAACTCGCACACATGTACGAAAATAAGTTCGAAAAAATACATTTCATTTATAGAACAAAATATTGTACCAGGACGAAAACAGGTACAATTCCGCTAAGCATGTAATTTTCGAACTCCTATACCAACTACCAAAAACAGCTCCCCTAGTTTTTTAAATTTATGGCCTCCGCGATAAACATCATTAACATCTATAAATCAAAAATGATACAGTTTTATGCTCATCTGGTTGGATAATCCAGGACAGTTAAAAACGATATACGGACATAGGTATCATCTAATCAGATTTCGGTTGTGAATCAGGTTGCTATTCTTTTTTTAAATATTGTTCTTCTGCTTGAAAAATTCATTGATAAACACAAACTATAATATTTGAAAATCCAACCGTTAATGATAGGGGGGCATCGTTGTCTGTTACATAATGAAATTACTTGCATTCTTGAATTTAACATGAGACGAACAGCGATATGGCGTGTAATTGTTTTGCGATGGTTCGATAGAAGAGATATCGCGCAATGACGGACGCGTATAAATATCAAAATGAAAACTGTAAAACTGTACATGAACTTATCGTACCAGTACTATCACAGTTGTTACTGATAATCCTCGACGCTGTCATAGTTTATCTTCTAGGGGCTTTTTCAACATTTTATTATTTTTATCTAAAGTAACACAGTACTCAACCCGAGCGTGTACATAACTTGGGTAGGCTAAGCCCGAACGGAAAAAGATCATATCTTTCTCATCCAGCAATTGTAAACCTGCTCCTGCCCTCCTATAAGTGGCCGCTGTTACAGGGCTTATGGACAGGGTGAATGATTCACTCCATAGAAAGTGAATATAAAAATAATTTTATCATATATAAATATGGGTTCAGATTCGAGTGAATCAGTTGCATAATTTAAATTTGTCTTTCTGCTTGAGGTTAATTCTTTCTATACAACACAAACTATAATATTTGCTACCCGTTGATATATAAACGGCCAACGTGATTAAATGAAATTATTGATCTTTGAATTCGTCTTTGACGCAACAAATATGGTGTAATGCTATGGTTACGAAGACCAGTTACGGTACGGTAATGGGAAATAAATATACAAAACTGAAACTTGATTCTTGTACATGTTACTTATCGTACTCGTACTTACAGTTGTTATCTGATTCTCCTTCGCCAGTGCAATACAGCTAGGGGGCTTTTTCCACAGTAATTTTATAAAACGTAAAACACTCGATTTTGCGTGACAAATAACTTGGGTAGGCTGAAGCCGAACGGGAAAAGATCAAATCAGTTCCACATGCTTGACGAAACCTGGCCCGTATTATACAGTGTCCGCTTAGTTACACTAGCTTTTGTCCATGGTTACATTCACTCAAGTAAGTTGCTAATGAAAAAATTATATATTAATATATAAATAATGGTTAGATAAAAAAAATTCTCAATTGGAAACAGATAACCTCAGGAGGTGATTGTTGCTTCATCGACTAAGCTGTAAAATTCAGAGCTTCCTATCACCACCTGAGTAAAAGTGATAACCTAGTATTAATGAATGTCTTTGGGTCAAAAAATTAGTAGATCTTGCTTTAGAGTGTAAATTCACCATATATAAGAATTGGGACTATATGTACTGAATCGAGTGTGCGTTTTTTAATCCTAACATGTTAATTTTGAATTGCAACATAACGCATTCGAACGCACAATATCAGATACAAACATCGCCTGTGGATGTTGAAAGTGCAACAGTATGCAGATTGAAATTTCATTTTGATCTACAACAATTCCACTTGTGTGATACCCTATTGTCACGGCACGATCCATCAGTGACTCATTGCTTGCGCTGTAACATGGTTTGATTGCTGGACACTGACATTAGTGTATCATAGCTGGCGGACTGTGACCAAAATCTTATGATTTCACAGATCTTTTACTATACAATCTGTATACCCAGATTGGAGAAACTAGGTTTATGAACTTGGAGAAATAAAGAGGAGTGAAAAGGGGGGAATGTTTTGTGTAAAAATCTTACTCTGTTCCACCTAAAGGAAAATCGACTTCTAGTAATACTTCAGGAATTCTTGGGGTGAAGTTACAGATCAGCCGATAAATTAAAAAAAGAAGCAATCATTATACTGATTTGTCTAAAGCATAAGATGATATTCCCACAGTTCTGCTCGTGTAATAAATTAAAAGCACTGTGTAATCCCGAGGCAATTGTGCTGAAATGGGATCTAGCCCAGCACGCTTTCCAACATTTGTTCTGATCGTTAACCAAAAGGGTGGTGTGGTTATTCTCAATGGATGTTTTGTTCAGAGAGGTGGGGGGGGGGGAAAAAAAAAAATTCCCAAAAGGCCGCAATCTTATCGAGTTTGGTTGTTTCAAGCTTTAGATGTGAATGTAAGCCGCCCCAAAAATCTTTCCAAATACAAGAGCTCATACATGTGATGGAGGGTGTTCAAAAGTTTGTGGTCTGCAGTGAAAAAATCAAAATGACATCTTAAAAAATTCAGTGTGATTATCAATTCCTTCACTTCTTAGCGTCCCACCACATGGGGCTGAAAGCTAATACGTTGCAGACATCCCTATAGGTCTCTCAGGTTATAACTTAATTTAAGATTTATATATTACAACTATTACTCTTCTGTTTCTTTCTCTATGAACCCGGGATCCAAATGCGGGGTTATCTCAATGGGCACGCTAACGTAGGAAAGCGTTAGGAATATTAACCTGCGAGCGCTTCAATCTCTGATCACGCCTAACGAAAGTTCGACGCAGGACGTCCTCGTCGGTGTTTTACGTTAAGGCGCTGTTTGCTGTTCCTCCACCGAACAGGTCCATGTAGAGAAAACAGTAACTTAACGTCAACACGAAGAAAAGCGAGGCTCTTGGTACTTCCATATGGTTCAGGCCGTATTCTTCTCAGCACTTATACTTTCTCGAAGACATATAAAATAAAATTCTACGCTACCCTATAAAGTGATTATTTTCTGAGCAGGTCCCCCCCCCCCCCCCCGTTTGTGTATACATTGGTAGAGTCACATAAAAAACCATTTTCATTGAGACAATCAATGAATTCCGACGTGAGAAAACTCAAGTTAGCAGCAAGGGCACAATGATGTACAGCTAATAATATTTTAAGGCTACACAACGGTTTTGTCCGTATAGACGAAGATATGGCTGCGTGAGAAACGGTAGTGTTGTTTTAGAAGCATTTACTGCCACCTAAGCGAAAATAATAACCTTATACACTTTCCACTGGTTGGCTGCTCGTGAGCATTTGTTCTCTAGCACCAATCACCCGGAGAGTTATCTAGAACTGCAGGAACTAGGCTAAAAAATTCAATATCGTTTGTATGTTGTCACACTCTGCATCATCATAAGCGGATTTGACATATCTATCGTTGATACTGAGAAATCATTTCCCGTGTTTTCTTACTTAATACGGCAATCTGCGCACAACACTATCTCAGTCATTGTCGTTATGGAGGTTGTGAAGCTATGTAATTTTCATAGACCACAGGAATTAGAAGAAATCAAGAGAAACACTCCAAACAAAAAGGTTCCTGGAAGCGAGAGCTGATTTCATGCCACAAGAAACATAGTCAGTATTAAACTTAACCGTAGTTTTCTATATACATTCTATACCCAATATAAATTATAAACACCGGCAGGACTTATGTAAACCTGGCGGAAATTTAGAGCCAAGCCCTATGTCACTGGTGCGGGTATTGTAGAGGTCATTTGGATTAGTCTTATTAAGTACCGTAACTTATGTCCTTCGTTGTGCAATTTTTTGGTTTCAGGTACTAGATTTTATGAAGTCTAGTTGACATTTAGTACCCATATTCCCGAATTGCCCTCAAAAATAAAACCTGGCAAAATATTCTCGACTCTTAACTAGGAGCGCGGCGCTGAGTGCGCGCAAGCATCTGGACTAGCTCTGAAACTCTAGCACATATTTGTTATCTAGATTTTCCGCTTGTGGAAAGGTACTTCACGAATTACTCTATTTACCACAGCAGTCATAGATGACTTTGAACCCTATTTCTACAGTTGGGCGTGGTTACTCTCGCTGAGCAAACAAGAGACAATTTTAATTTATTCAGCAAAGGTTTCATTAATTTTATAAAACTTGGATTGCCAATTTTCTTCATGATGGCCGTTCATTTTTTCTTTCTTTGGTTTCCTTAGCAGACTAACAACTTCGTGGGTCTCGGTCACTTACTTTATCCGACTGAACGGTAGTTGAAAGTGGGTCTTAAATTCTTAATAATTTTCTCTTCATACAAACGCAAGTTTAAGCAACTAACAGCATGCATATGTCAATTGTCCTTGCAAATTATCCAGACGAACCGCTGTTCACACAACGAAATTAAAAGCAAAGTTTTCTCTATCCTTATCGTTTAAAGAATACAAAAACTTCTAATTTGAGATAAAGAAAGCAAAGCAACATCTCCGGCACGAAAACCAGGTTTGTCAAGCGAAACTATTTAGTTTGTGGTTGACGTACTCGATTACGTCCTCTGTATCAGATTTTTGAGTATTGAAGACAAATTTATTCTTATTTAATTAATCAATTTATTTATTATATTTAATAATCGTTTTTTGTGCTGTATCCCAAAAACAAAAAATTTTTGGATTCAAATTTCTGCAAAAGGTGCTGCTCAGAACGGAAAATGGAAATAGATAATATTTTTTTGGGGGAAATTTTTATTTTTCCCCTAATATATATGTGAATTTTAAACGTTAAATTATAAGCTGAGAAGAGGATGTGCCCTTTTTTATTATTATATAACATCAATTATTTGGTCCATTATTTTCAGAAATAATTAATTCGATTTCTGAAATCATATGAATGTTTCAATTTTTGCCCTATCCCATACCATACTATGCGATGCACTCGCTTGTTTTTGCTACTATATGATCTGTTTTCTGTGCGCAAGTCTATGTGAAAATAAATAAAAAAAAACAGATAACAACATAAAATTCATGCATACTGGGGGGAATATCATGATATCTCTGCAAAATATAACAATTCTAATAAAAAATCAAAAAAAAAAGATACAAAAATTAACTTTTTATTAATGGGATTTCAAGCTCATCTAACAATTTGGATAAGAGGAAATCTGTGTTCCTTTTAATAAATGTCGTTTTGAAAACTTTGTTTCTCTGGACCTTTCCGCCCTACGCAGATACCCACTCACCACACGTTAACCATGTTGGTTCAGTTCCATCTGGATGAATTTTCCATATTAGAGTGCAGGATGCTGGTACTGACAACCTTTTAGTAGCTTTATAACTATGGAGCATGCCTCTATTTGGTTTACTTTTGAACACTCACTGCCCCGTCCTTGCACAGCAGTGAATTTAAATAAACAAAATCAAACACTCTATTATAAAAAGATCAATGCAAAGTTTTGAATGATAATTTATCTTTCATTTTCAGATAATTTTAATTATAAAAGTTCCTTTCAACAATTCCTTGATCGGCAATCCATTGCTATCCATGTAAGGAGGAGTGTGCTTTTGTAAAGAACGAATTTGCATACCGGTATTGTTTTCAATTGGGCAGGCATTTTGGTATTAATTCTACAATTTGTATTGCTACCCTGACACATATCAAGAACAGACAAATTTGATCTTAATTCTAGTTAGATATATATATAAATCTAGGTTGCAATTTCATTTGGGGATATATTTCTGTTTAGAGTGCAGTTGCTGGTACTAACATGTTTAAGTATCTCTTTGCTTTTAAGTGTGCGCGTTAGTTTCGTTCTTAGTTTAGGTACTGCTTCCGGCCATTGCACCAATGTGCACAATTTCAATAAAAAAAAAAATAATAATGCACAAATAATAAAATTATGATTAGGGGTGTCTGATTAAGTAATATAGATGCCACGAACAAACCATTCTCAGCACGTTGCTTAATAACAAAGCAGCTTACTACGAGATGTAGTTCTGAGCCACTACAAACACGCCCGGAAACATTCCAAACGTAACACGAACCGCTATGGTAAAGCGCAGTGGCAATTATAATCAACGATAACAAATTTTCTAAAATTCATAATAAAATTTGACGAAGTCTGATCAAAAACCTTACGCCAAATGCATCCAAAATAATTGAATTGAAAAATTAGGAACAGGATAACTATTCTTGATTCAAAAAATGGGACCAACATCACAGTTTCCCTTGCCATCAGATTTAATAAATCTGGAACCTTGTCAAACTATACTTCTAATAAATCCAAGTAAATTCCATCTATTCATTTACATAAAAGTATTTTACGTAACATGTTATTGTATTTGTCAGGGACTGTTGATACAGCGAAAGTATTACAACAAAAGGAATATCCTTCGAAGTGACAGCGACACAAGGAAATTATTTCTTGAAAGTAACGTTCAATCTTACACAGATTTACTCAACACATGTTTGTGTTACACGTATAGAATTATATGAGTACACTGATTGATCGTGACATTTGCCCCCGAACCCCAATGGTTGCTTATTTTAAAATAAAAAAATGAGATATTTGGCCATTTGGGAACTGGGGACTTATTGTGGAGCAGATTGAGTCAGAAACCAGTGGTGCATGTACCACACGGTATGTTTGCTTTTGACGAACGCAAAACCACTTTTAAACATGAAGAACCAAAACAGTGCGATGGCGAAATAATCCTGGAATTTAGTAACAACTGTAGTCAAATCTATAAGGTCTATAGTGCACAATCCTTCCCTTCTTTTTACGAACCTAATGAACCCAAATGTCACGAATACCTCTCTTACTCCAACTACCAAATCACTTTCTATTTTAAACTTGATTCACTCAAATGATTTCAGATCCAAAGCCATTTGTAGCCCAACAACAATCCGAAAGAACCCATGAAACCAGCAATGCAGATCAAAAACTTCCAGGGCCAATGGCTTATTATTGATCATATCACAAGCTAAAGAATAATGGCAAGCGAAAGCCACTGAAAACCTCCAACCACTAAAGGAAAAACCCAAGGTCAGATAGTTCATTCAACATCTCTTAGAACCAAAAATGTTTTGGCAAACTTAGACAGTTACAAGTCTGGGGCTAACTCATATATCCGGCAAGAAAAAGGGGGTCAGGTTTTCTATGCAGAAGAAAATTTGAGAGCATATGGCCCAATATTTCCCTATATAGCGGAAAGCTTAAAAATCTATTCATATGGTAGTCCTCGAAGCATTCAAAAAATAAGTACTTACAAAATTATCAATACGGCTATGAAATAAAGCATTGCATAGACTGTTATTAGAAACTTTTTAATAATGCATGAGCAATAGCAGTGTTGTAGCGACCTGAAGACTGGTTTAGGTATATCTGAAGACCAATGTCATGACCGATTACGAAATGCACGGAAAGAAAAAAAAGATTCTGCAACTATCACAGAAAATAACTACTATCATAGAAAATTATGTGAAGTCTAGTCTAGCCGAACCGAGCATTTCTAGTAAACGTCACCTTGATGATAAGACCGTTGCATGGTACTTCAACTAATTGAGTTAAATCAGAAATATGCTGATAACTCAGTATAATTAATAATCAGAAAATACTAGAATACTGAATATTCTTTCATTATCCAGATCACCTCCCTTCAAAGCAGAACCTCATTTACAAGAAAACAATGGAAATTTTAATCTAAAGAATAGTTGCACAGAGATTTCCACCAAGAATCCTTTCCGATGTGCGGGCACACAATCATTACCTGAAAACCCGGAGGAAAAACGGGTTTCATTAGGAGTTTGGGATAGGCCCGATATATTGGCTGGCCACTAAGAATCTGGCATGTTATGTCGCGACCGATAGTATATATCAGTCCGTACTCCAGACATATATATCGGGCAAAGAATTCCAGAAGATAAATCTAGAACTACGTAAAAAACGTCCTGTATCTTTGAATGGGGGAATAATATTATATTAAAATATCTGTATAAATTTCCGTATCGATATAAACTTCATCAATGAAATTTTTGTCAATCATAATATAATCTTATTGTTTTAGATTTAGCTTTCCATAACATTGTCGTGGACAAAAAAGTCCCGAAAAAAAATATTATGCTTGCCCTCTGCTGGCACAAAGTTATTATAGTGATAAGAAGTTACTGGACATTATTTTTCTGTCTAATTCAGTCTTTTGGTTGATCACCTTGTTCAGGTAAGCAAACTTACTCACAAGCTGGGTAATGTGCATACAATACCATCTCATCAACTGACAAAAGTTTTAGCTCATATCCTTTGATGTCGAGACGGCTCTAGTCGAAGAACTTTTCAAATTATTATATATAACTTTCAGACTTATGTTACACAAACTATTCTCTACTTAATTGCGACATGTATAGAGTTGCACAATAGTTACGCTACGTTCAATATCCGTAGAAAATGGTAAACTCAATCCTGAGGATTCACCATATTCATTAAATTCCGAGGAGGTATTTGTGATCTAGGCATGGTAACGACGTAAAACTGACGATAGTGAGCGAATATCAATGGTGGACATTTGTGACATCCATGGTTTTATGTACGAATACTAGAGGAAATAACACCTCCATTAGTCAGAAAGTGAGTTCTTTATGATATTTTTCTGAGTTTATTCATTGTTTTTAATCCATTGGGAACTCAGTTACAATAACCAAGAGGTACAATCCATAGCATGCTAAAAAAATAAAACTAATACTCCGCCTTCCGTCCCGGGTTTAACTTATTGTTTAGATAAAGACCACGTGCAAGTACCCTAAATTACTACTCACTATATCAGACATTTCTATCCACTTCGATCAATAATCTCTAGTGATAATCATAGTACGGACATGCTATTAGCCAACTATCCTGCCGTTAGATATATATGGGGGGGTCACAGAGCATCAAAAACATGTCAGAAACTCGTAGCCATTGGAGTGTGAGAGTATAGAACAGCTATAAATAAGGTTAAGAACCATGCGTGTTTACAATACGGACCGGGCAATATCGATTCGGAAGTATCAAATACGCAATGACACTACTAAATCCAAACATGTAGAGCCGAACCTTGTCAGTTACTGGTAGCGCAAAAAACTTAGTTAAGGTGAACTAGGATTATCATCTTTTAACGACGAAATGCAATCGGATATTGGTCACGATTTGACCAGAAAGTCTATTATATTTTCGACGGTTAATACCATATGAATCAATATTCATGCTCTAAGTTGATCTAGCGTACAAAATCTACACTTAACGAAAGCTTACAAAATATCTTTATTGAGGTCACACATGGGGATACATTGCTAGGAATGGTAAAAATGTGATATTTTGTTTATTTACAGAGAATTAGTGATTCGCAAAAAATTAATTCAAGATTCCAAATGATTCGGTTTTTTTGCCAGCCCAAGTTGTAAATCATTCGAATTATTTTTTCCTTTGCCGATTGTCATAGTCGAATCAAGCTTAAGATTCTCCAAATCTGATACAATATAAAACAGATATATGTATGAATATGAAAAAAAAACAAGGCTTTTTTAGCTAAGCAATAAAGAGCTAACAAAAACTTTTGTCTTTGTCTGGGTAATGCTATATAACCCCCTCTATTAACAGATGGTAAAATGTGTCCCCCAAAATGAGGTACTAACGTGGATTTATCATGACAAATAGGAAATGTAAGTTCCAAGACTTAGAGCAGAGGAGAGATGTGCTCATTGTGAAGCCAAGACAAAAACTGAACTAGACGACGATTGTTGACTTTTTAATCATGACACTAGGAAAACCTATAAATGAGTGAGAAGGTACAGACGGGAGAGACACGCGTCTCTACTGTAATGATTTGACTCTGGAATTGAACGATTTGGTTACCGTGGACTAAAAGTACTTTGAAAGAAAATGGTTTAGGTTAAGAGGTGAATATTGCGGATTGGATCATCTACAGAACGTACACGTAGTCAACTCGATTAACTACCTGGTGTGTAGGTTCTCTTTATATCATAATCGTAGTTATCAATCACACTCTATAAAATTGAAAAATATATACAAGAATGTAGATATGTCAACCTCGACTATGTTCTTGCACACGAACCAAGGCTTTGTCACATGCAAGCATGGTCATAACCGATGGTATTGCTACTCCTTACCCAAATATTTAAAATGGCAAGTGTAGAATGGGAGCCTATTACAATACGGATAATTCCTAGATTTCTGGACTGTTCCAGTTTGTCACCTTCTTTTTTCTATCAGTCCTTTCTTTACCAATCACTCAAGCACTCATCGCTAATCTCCGCAGAAAGTCAGAATAACCTCTGAAGAAAGGTTCATTCATGATCAAGGGCTTCAAATTTCCAAAAAAATAAACTGCGTCGTTGACAAGCACTCTTCCCAGCTACCTGGTATTCTTCCAACGTAGAAGGATGTACTCTGAAATGATCTGCAGTCCGACCACGCCAACCCCCAGCAACATGCATTATCATTGTGGTTCAGAGAATGAAATTATTTAAGTGTGGAAAATAAATATACAAGTCTAATATAATTGAAATTTATCTTTTTATCACCTTGACTGTAGTTTCCATAAATAGCATGTAAATCGTCCATTCAATGAGTAATGAGATTTTATTGCTCATAGTATCAGGGATGCAATTTAGAACCTGGACCTACAATTTCCAAAGAATTCAAAATTCAATTCGAATTTCACAATGCTGGAGTTTGTAGCTTGTTACCCGTTACACATCTTCCATATGCATTTTAGATATTCAACTTCTCTAGAAAAACTGGTCCCTGGATCATACTGGAATAAGCTGTATAAAATTGTGCGGCATTCATAAATGAAAAAAGATGCACCACACACATATTTCCTTCAAGATGCCAATGGGACCAGCTCGAAGGTGTGACATACATTAATTTGTTGAAAGGATTGAAATGAAAATAAATTTACCTGTCAGACATTGTCACCCTAACTTTGTACAACGAAGGAGCCAGACTCCTGACTTCTCGTTTGACTCTTTCTTTAAAGTTCTTGAACAAACAACTCCCTCTGTCAGTACTATATTTCTGTACATGTGGGGTCGAAGTTCTGGATAAAAAGAAAAATCGGTATTGTTAGTACTGCCACCCGTGGGGTGTTTGGAAACCTAAACAAATTGGTAGAGAAAATAGTGAAATCATGAGCGTTACAGGCAAAGAGAAAAAATATAAAGCAGGTTTTAATAAAGCTATATAAAAAATTGATGCAGCGAGTGCTTCTGAAGAATTATTTCTCTGTGGATTTTCTTAGCTGGACGTAGCAAAGAGTAGCAAAATCATGATTTATCTCACACAGAACAGAAGAATTTGAGAGAAATTGGTTCTTTAGTCGCAAATAAACAAGGACTTATACTAGCAGCCACTTATAGGCGACAAGATTGGTCGGATTCGCTGGGACTCAAATTCGAATTAAATTGAAATGATATGGTGTAATATTAAAAAAATATATACAAGTGAGCCACAACCGACACCGATTGCGATAAAAATATGGAAGCAAAGTTTTTCATCAGGGAAATGCCACTACATATATATAGAACTACATCTCAGACCTTCAGGGCATTTTTCAATGCTGTGAACTATTGCTTCCGGTATTCCCATCTGTGGAATTCCTATGTCTGATGGATGAAATAATACTTCTGGGACAGATATTCGTTCTCAGCCAACCTTATTGTCTGCTCTTGACTTTACTATTTTTCTCACTAGTGGTACCTTTTTGCTGTAAACATCATTAAACATATAGCTTTAGGAGGATATATATTATTTTTATAGAAATTCATTATGAGCAAGTCCAGGAAGCAGTGCCTAGAAAGCAGAATGCAGTACCGGCAACTGCACTCTACGTGGAAAACATTCCGAATGGGACTGAACTTCTATGGTAAAGTACAGGGAGTGACAACCATACTCTATTAATAAGTAATCATCCCACACAGGATTTCAACATCTATCTTGTAGGCAAGCTTAATCAGTACAATGATGAAAATGATTGGTGTTTATCTACTTAATAGCTCACACAATGATTCAAAGGTGAGTAAAACAAAAGCAATCAGTGGAAATATGCTGTAGAAAGGATTTTAAACACAAATTGACTACTAGAGATCTTAGTATCCAGGATGACAGGATCTCGTTTTTCTTTGGGTGGGACAAAAAAGCTTCAAAACCATCAACACTGCTATTTCATAGCAGTATTAATGATTTTGAATCTTTTTCTGCAGTTTGCTCGCTACTAGGCACTCACAGAATGACATTTAAGTCATCTAGCCACAGATATATCATGAAATGTTGCCCATTTGCCAAATTTTCTTCTGATGTAATCCATTATTTCCATGAGTCAGAGTAGCTGGCATTCTGTTAGTAATGTTATTCCAAATCCTAAATCATAGGAAAACAATATTATTTTGTCAACCTGAGAGCGTTGAACAAAATCTCACCTTTATAAATCCTCTATGAATATGAGTATAATCCGCAGGACGTAATCACAAACAAGTGTGTTCGCATCTCCTTTCAATTTGGATTTCTCCATGTCTTTGAAAAAATCCATACTGATATAACACGCATCTTCTTTCACCTATGATATTATAATTACATATGACTAGGGCAAGTTAAGATATTTGAAATTTAAAATTTGTTAATTCATATCAATTTTCAAATTTTATTAACAAGCTCTCTTACATATCAAATTAAACAATTAGAATTAAATTTTTACACTATATTTTTGCTGTGAGTAGGGCTCAAATATTACTATGATGTTATAAAAGTCACGAATCTTCCAAAACTCAATTCTTATAGTCATACTGTGACATACTACCACCAACAACAACCCATGTAAAATTAGATGGAAAGCACGGAATATTTCCAAGCTGAGAACATGGGCTTTAGAATAGTTCCAACGTATTTCCTTTGTGTTATAATAGGCGACCAAACGAAAACAGAGACATGGTAGATGTTACCATCACCCAGGGCAGATACCACTGACTGCACTTGACCATTGCAGCTCAGTTCTGTTTAGGATGAGTTCCACTTAGAATGCTAGTACTACGATATATCTTGTAGTAGCTCTTTGCGATTAAGTGGCCGTTAAGTTGGTTCCTTTTCGGCGCTGCTTCCGGACTTGCTCAGAGTCAATTTTAATAAAAAAAATACATTGAACCACATATCACCAACTCATTCATCAGCTTAGATGGATGAGTTGAAGTTTTTAATAAAGAATTGTATAAGTCACACAATTTATTAATAATTTCTTCCTGCCGAAAGTCACAAAAAAATTACCTGGTTCATGACATAGGTTTCATCCATAACTTGCAACTGTCGATATGATATTATTTCTTTGAAATGATTTGTGAGCAATTTCCCGCCGACATCGATTCTGAATATTAATTAGAAATTTGACGAAATCAGACAGGGTCATAACCAATGAAATAACAGATTAAGTTATGTTATATTACTATGAACTATATTTTGTACTGTAGGTGCAATGCAGGCTTCAGAATTGCCCCAATGCATTACCTGAATGTCCTAAGAGTCAACTAAAGTGGTTTCACTATTGCCCAGGGCAGAATAATGCGATGTACTCCCATAGCATATCAATTTTGTTGGAAAGTCTTCCCCTTCAGGCGTATTTGCTGGTTTTATATTTCACCTAGCTCTTTGATGATTTGAGTCCCAGCGAGTCCGGCATGTTAACCCATGCCCACCACTCTACCCAGGGTGCAAAAACTAGAACAGGCTTAGCGAAACTCGACAGTCCACTTTACGAGCACCATTAACCCTGTCCCTCTATGATTGGCTTCTGGTACAAGACCTTGCTCAGTGTGATTTGCTCAAAATGAGCAGCTACAAAACAAAAATCATTGGGTTATATTTGGGATCTGTTACTGTCCCACTCATCAATTTAGTTCCTCATATAGTTCATTCAAGTAAAACAGAAGAATAAAAAAGTATAGCATTGAAAAATATACCTGCAAAGGGCACTTGTTATTTTTTTTCCAGCATGATAAGGTACAATATGTGTGAATGAATAACCGGCATCAACTACTATGCAACAGTTTTCTAGCGGATATTCTTCTTCATACTGAAAATAATGAACAAAAAAGAAAGATTTTTTACACAGAAGTCAAAGCAATTTTGTATGATATCAAAGTTTGTAGATTCAAAATAAAAGTAACATCCTTTTTTTGGAGATGAAGAATGAAGCAACAATCTTTTGACCAACAATTTACATTTCACTGATACATAAAACATATAAATGGTCATATTTTTTTTATAACATTCACAGGTCAAGCCATACAAATTCCCTCACTTTCCTATATGACAGGGTTGTTGCATTAGTTCTGAGAATACTTTGAAATTGATATTCTTCAAAAAATATTTCGTTCATGGCTTCTTGTATTGTTGGAAAATTATAATGTGGTTCTGTTAATATGATTGATGATTCCGTTGGTTTCAGCTGAAAAAAAATTGTAATAGGAAGTGAAAATAATTAAAACAAAAAAAATTTTAATGAACTGCAATTTCTCCTTAGTAGGATACTATCACTCTGAATATTTCATGTTATTCACCCTTTACACTACTGTTAATGATACAAGGCACAAGCAACATCTGTATATAACAAGTGAAGAATTCCAATGTGACTTATTAGATTTAATATTGTATGTGGTTGTCATAAATACAAGATTTTTTTTTGAATGAATGAATACTTTTATTCAAGACTCCAAGGTCCATATAAAAATGATAGTACGATACACAATATGTTAAGATTGAATCGAGTAATTTTATTTCAACAAATATAGCAACATACGATGTAGTTTTACATAGAACTGACCAGTGACCAGTTTCTGTAACCGCATTTCGACATCATTTTTCAAAGCCGTTTTGAAAAGTTTGAAACAGGTTCCATTTTACATTAGATTTGTAATTCGCAAATGATAGAATAGGATGATTTCAATTTTTCCAGAAAAAAGAAGAGTCGAGAATACACCTTTTGACCATATGTCGAATCATGACCTCTTGTCAGATACCAGTTCTAAACATGAAGTGCGTTCTTTTAGTCTACTCCTGTTTTCTGATGTAGATGAAAAATCATTGTGTGAATAATAATATACTTACATTCAAAACTTCTTTTCCGAATGCGTAATCCCAAACTTGTTTCTGCACATCCCAGTTTACGAGATATCCTTTCTGGAATGGCAAAAGATAGAAAAGACCTGAATGATCTTTGCAACTATCGATTTGACCAGAAATAAACAATTTTCGTCTTTCCATCTTTGATTTGAACATGCAATTTGGTACATTCCTGTAACAAAAAAATGAGTATGATATAATATGTATAACTGATGGAGATTTATTCAAATAAAATTGAACTTTTACAATAAATATATATGAAGCAGGGAACATTTAATACAGCGATATTTCAAATATGGCATATCGCATAATTTTAAATCCAATAGAGATCATGATGAAGTATAACTACTCTTCTAGTACTGTCAGAATAAAAAATTCAGACATAAAGAATAAACGACATCCGTATTTCCAATAACAAATATTTAAATTTGAACAGGAACATTGCCCTAATAAATTTGCGCAAATTGACACTGTAAAACAGACATATGTTCAAAAGGAAACATTAAGAAATTATATTTAGGCATAGACAATTAAATTTTACTATTTCGATCATATTTTTATTTTTTTCGAATGTAACCTAGTTCAAATAATTCGATTTCTTTTACTGTATTAAGCAGGATTGAAGGAAATGCAAGAAAAAGAAACCAAAATGGTAACTTATATTGGATCGCGCAAATCTGCAAGGATATAGATAAAATTATTCAAAAAATATCTGTTATGAATTTTAGATATGCATTTGATTTCAATCTTCAAATTGCAGGTAAAAAATAGGTAACTAACAAAATTAATCTTAAAAAAAATGTACCGTAAACAAAGCCAGAAAGCCTAGAATATACAAACATTTTGTACCGAAGACAATATGAGTCCTGTTGCTTTCAACTTACCGAATTTCCTGCACTCACTCCCAATATTTTTAAGCTACAAGCTCCTATCTCCAAAACAACTGTGTTTTGCTGTCCCATTTCATCACAGTTCAAATGGAAAACAGCAACTTTCGCAAAACCAAACCAAAAAAAGTCCTACAAAACAAACGCTGAACGTGTAACACGGAACAATTCTGAATTTTCAACCGCGCAAAATATCAAATGCAACGCATAAACGTTGAGCATATACCCTGCCTTTCTGCAATGATGTGGAACGATTCCTAGCACGAAAATGATTTGCTTCTATATTTATGACATAAATTGATTAAAAATATATTTTTTACCAAACATTTCAACAATAGCAATATTTCAAAAATCTTATTACTAGAAGTTTATCTTTCAATTTTCACAGGATCTTTGTGTGTGTTGATAAATAATCGCAGGTTCCAAAGAAACTAGATTTTGCTTAAAGTAAACAAGGTTTACGCTTTGCGCATTCTGGTGTCAATCCGTGATTCGCACGAGGATTTGTCTGGGCCGCTGTTGTATTTGCTTTTGCGCGAACATTGAGTACTCAAAACAACAGCGAAGGCAATGTGTTGGTGCTGTCTGATTGAAGCGAGTCATGATTTCGATAAAGAATGGTGAGTTAATTTTTTGTGTTAAAAAAGTTCGGGACACTAATATTTTGTTATACGGACTATTACAATATTTTTTATTTATTCTACGATAGAAAGAAAATTGCATATATAAAGTATATACTGCTATATATACGATTATAATTGCATACTGACATGTAGATATACCTGAGACAGAAAAAAATCTACAAATTGAATAAAACTGAAATTTTAACGATTATTGCGATTAAATTTTAACGATTATTGCGATTATTAACGATTGTAAATGGAATTTCTCCAAACATCGTAGATAGCATAATATTTTTGTTTATTTCAACGTCCCTGTTTTGAGTGTATATATCCTATCTTCTTTTGTGGGGAAATGGGCGGTTCCGTTTCGGATGTTTTTCGTTTAGATTGCAGTTGCTGGTACCACATCTTTTAGTAGATCTCTGCTTTGAAGTGGCCGTTTAGTTGGTTCCTTTCAGGTACTGCTTTCGGCCTTCCTCAGAGCGAATTTTGATAAAAAAGACTATCCCAATGAGAAATTTTAACCGCGTCTCGCCGACGTGATCCACCAGTGACACATATTTAAATTTTTGTTTGGTAGGCTTCAGCCCTTTATTTGTTGAGCATTGAGATGTCCTGAAACATAGAAAGAGCATTATCCGAGATAAGTACAGGATGGGCCGACCCCCCACCATCGTGGGACGGGGAATATTGGCGACACGCAGTATGAACGCGCGTTAGCTTATATCCAAGGACGTTGCAGCTGAGTAATTATTTCGCACAGTGGGTGCATGTTTATGTTAAAAACTAAGGGGGGAAGACTGGAATGTCAGTTGATCTATGACACCATTAAAAGGAAAAAATGAGAAGATTTGAATAAGTAAAAGAAAGATATAGAGTTATTTTATCCATAGTAGTATTAGGCTTATCGGCTTTGAACGATCCAATATTATTTCCTTTAATACTGCACAATAAAT
>CAVMBJ020000170.1:0-20996 GCA_963675895.2 Styela plicata
GTATTAATCGTAAATGATATATTCTGTAGCACGAGAGGCAATCCGTTCCGGTATCGCATTTCTACGTTCTTGAAACGTACAGAGCCGAACTCTGGCCATTTCGGACTTAGATCTTTCTTTCCTGAACTTTTCGGTTCTTGTGGGACAGTGGTTATGTAATGAACAATTCTCTCGGCGCATACGAAGTTAGCTTCGGCCTCGACCGAAGTTCGGGCTGTAAATTGGAAAAGTAAAGTCATCATAAGAGTGGACGTAATAGCTAGTCCGGCATAAGAAGGGGCAATCGAGCCGTTTGTCATAACAATAAGTAAGGAGCTGAGCACGACGAGCAAAATAGACATACAATCAAGCCTTGTAACTAACCATCGATTTACTGCGGTGTACAAAAAGTACGGGATGGAATTCGTGTCCAAACATTCCTGAAAACGAACCAGAAAATCTTTTGTTCTGTTGTAAGCTCGAATTGTGTGTATCCCTGTTATTGACGTGGTGATATGAGATATCCATGGCGAACGAGTAATATTATCTTGTCGTCTCATTTCCCGCACTGCACCTTTGAAGATGAAAAACGCCACTAAAAACACAGGCACAAACACGATCATCGAGGCAAGGAAATATGGAAACACATAACCAACAAAAATAAGGCAAGACAGGATGAATATCCAAAAAGTTATCACCAAATCGACCAGGAGTGGTATAATAGTATCCAACATGTCTTGATCTTTTGGAATCGGTTTAGAATTCTCCCAGTGGGTGTGGTATCGAAGAATTCCATTGTGCTGTGTAGAATTTTATCAAATAATGTGTTGTGTAGTACGTGTGACGCACGAAGGCTCAAGGTCATGAAAACATAGGCTTTCAAGGTCATAGAAACGACTGTAGCGGCGATAGCGTAGCCGAAAACAGAAAGGTAAAAATACAAATCCGGGTTATCGATCACACGTTCTTTGTTTACGGACGCTGGTGGTGACGATATTGGACTAGTGGTTGCCAGATTTGTTGTTATATTGGATGGTGAAGTCGAGTTTAAAAAGGTAGTAAAGTTATAATTTAATGGTGATTCCGTGAAATTACTGGTAACGCCCTCAACTTCAGATGAATGGTTCCCAGATCCTTGTTTGAGCCAGTATGACATCCACACAGACGTAAACTGCTGACACGCAATAAATACTATGAATATGATAAAATTTAAGAAGGTGACAAACCAACCGCCAGCGGCTTTTATGTACATGAAGTAAGCTTCAGAACTGATTGCTCCTTGCGCCTTTTCTTCTATCGTCATTAGTCGACCACGTTCCTTTTTCTCTGCATGGCTGTAGATGACGTCATCGTTGTTATTTAGGGACACTGTTTTTTCAACTTTCTTTTTCTCTTGTTGCTTTTCTTCGCCTTCTTTTTCTTTTGACCACATTTTATACAATTGGTAATATTCTTCGCCGTTGTCAAAGAGATCATTGTGGCTTCCTTGTTCCCATACTCGCCCACCTTTCATCAAAATAACCTTATCGCAATATGGTAAGTATTCAAGTCTATGTGTCACAAGGACGACCGTCTTTCCCGCCTTTTTCAACAGTGCCATGATCGCGTTCTCGAACAGTGCTTTTCCTACATGAGCATCAACAGCGCTTAAAGGATCATCCAACAGATAGATGTCTTTATCCATATAAATCGCTCTCGCAATATTAATTCTTTGTTTTTGTCCCCCACTCATATTGACCCCTCGTTCGCCGACTTCGGTGAGGTCCCCGCTTTGTAATATATCAAAGTCGGGCAATAAGCAGCACGCTTTTACAATTTTATTGTACTTTTCACTATCGTAAGGTAATCCGAAAGTTATGTTATCACGAATAGTATCGTTCATTATCCATGCTTGCTGCGCACAGTAAGCCATCGATCCGTCCACACCGACTGATCCATCGTTTAGTTCGAGATGACCTAGCATACTTGATATTAGAGAGCTTTTCCCGCTGCCAACTCGGCCGCAAATGCCGAGAAGCGACCCTTTAGTTACGTCCAAACTAATATTACTAAGACACGACAATGATTGCGTTGAAGGATCAATACCATTAACAGCGAGGCTTCGTTTCTCCACGTCATCGTTATTCGAAATATCTTTGTCCGATTTTTCCAACCCATTTTTGACATCACAGTCGGCCGATGGCCATGACAGAGTTGCTTGGGTCAACTCAATCGCCATATTTGATGATGTCATTTCGTGTTTCAAATAATTTGCGAATTCCTTTCTTTCGAGTATTTTTTTGTCCCTGTCAGCGGCTACGCCGGCCTCTGCTACGTGTTTCATAGCAAGGGGAATAACTTTCAAACTAAACGACATGAGATGAAACATAGAAAAACACGTGAAGGCCTCAGGGCTTGTAATATTTTGACCGAGAATTATCGCAAGGACCACAGTCACAATTGTGGCCGCGTAGGGAGTAAGACCAGCTAAACACATATTAAAACTTTGTAAAAACATAGCTCTGTGTAGGAACTTCCGCTCATTATTTCGAATGCGGTGTACGACTTTGGTAAAGGATTCCTCCCAAGCGTACATTTTAATAAGCTTTATAGAAGAGAGAACTTCGTTAATAGCCTTAACTCTTTGATCTGTGAAATAGACAGCTTTCTGTCTTAGTAGATTTAAAACTTTCATTAGGCCAACTTGAAGCAGCAATATCAATACGAAAATTCCGCACCCACTCAAGGCTATCGGGCCTACTAATGTGCAAACGTAGGCTGTACCAACAACAAACATAATTGGCCTGTTAATAGCAAATGCCCAACATGCAAAGCGTCAAATATGCGGTCACCGTCACTGGAACATAAGTTCACAATTTCTCCAACGCTGGATGATTCTGTCGGTGGTACTCTGAGAACTTTTTGAAACACTGCCATCGTTACTGCTGCCCTAGTTCGAATCCAGTCCTCATGCTAATAGCAAATGACATTGAAAAGCATATTAATCGTACCATTTCTGCCACAAGCATTCCAGCCACAAGGATAATCCCCACTTTCAAAACTCAGTTGTTATTTGTTTTCCATGTATTGAATAGTATACCCTGAACTATAATACAATTTACTCGCACACCTGAGAAGCACGCAATAACTAAATAACCAATAATAACAAAAAACTTTGAGTGGGTGGGTATAGACCCATAGGAAAAAAAGTCGGGTTCCCCCCGAATGAATTGCTGCGTAAATAACTCTCTTTAGTGATGCAGAGAATTTCAGCTTGTGTACCTTAACCTCTTTGAATCGCCCCATAAAAAACGAACGCAAGAAAAAACGTTTTGACCTAGTTTTTTGTTTTGTCCCCCTCTCTGCACGCTATTCCCCCATTACTATTAAACTTTTCCGGGACTTATCCATTAAGACTATTCGGAATTTGGAAACAGGCGGGACCCCTGAAAAACATTAACACCAGAAAACAAAATTTAAAAAAAAGATAAAATTTTAAACTTAAACCCCGTCCCCCTCCCCCCTGCGGTTTTCCCAAAATAGCAATTTCCATGAAAGATTTGGATTTAAGGGAAAAACTGTTGAAGTGGACGTTATTTAGCCAAAATTAATATCAACCAGAAATGAACGGTTAAATGTAAAGTATAGTATTTTAAAAATGTAAGGTTTTAATTGTACGCCTTGCGTTAAAATAGATCAGTATAAAATTTTAAGGATACAGAGCGAAGGAAGAATAATAAGACAGGATTAGTTTGCCACAAGGTCCCCTGTTCCCCGAACCCCCCTAAAAACACTGGTGTGGCGGCAAAAAAAACCCTTTGAAAAAAAAAAAAAAAATGACAAAAAAAAAAACAAAAATAAGTAGTTAATTATAGTAGAAAAAAAAAGAAACGCCATAATTTTTTTACAAATAAACAACACAACATAGAAAATTTGAATATACAAGAAAAAGATACAGATATTGGCCAAAAGTATTATAATTTATATATTATTAAAGGGATTAGATTTGATTGAGAGGCATTTCAATCCTTAAAATTTTCATCTTCCCCACCGATCTTGAAATACAGCCTATTTTTTGAAAACATTATAGCGAGTTCCAAGGAAAACGTGAGTGGGAACCATAGACCCGTTATTTTTCATACACAACTGACCAAGGATTTTGCCTCATGATAGTGAGCTTTCGGTGATATGGGAAATAATTTGGCCTAACGAAAAATTATTTCATCCCGTGGTCCCCGTAAATAAAACCGGGGCTCTTTATAACGAATGTAATGAGTGGGGTTAGAAGTGTTGTTTAACCACTCAGTTTCACGGGAAAAGAAACAACCTAGTCCCCCCACAGATAGCCATTTAATACATAAGCAAGTTTTTTATGTCAGAATGTGCACCCTATAGGAATTGTTACTGGGCTTTACATGGTGGCAACTGTGCCCTTTATAAACTACTAAAACTAATGCATTGATTTTTAGTTAGCCCCATTAGAAAGATATAAGTTAATTTTGTTTAGCTTCATTTTGAGGTAAAACTGGTGATAACTCTTTTTGGTACTATTCGGTTTCGAAGGTGGGAAAAACATGGATCAAAAAAAAAATGAAAAAAAGCTAGTAAATTCCCAAGGAAAATCGAAAGCGGAGGTGGAAAAGGTGATTGAAAAGGATGTGGTTAATGTTACACCGCCCATACTTGAAGTGCTTTGAAAGGTTTGGCGGTTGGCATATTTTTTTTTTTTTTGTTGATTTAAAGCACAAAAAAAAAAAAACCAAATTTATGGAGCTGGAAAATATAACACCTTTGGTCAACGTGCGTAAATCATCATAACCAAATGTCCCAAACGCAGAATTTACTAATCAGTTAACATGTAAAGTTTTGACAACAAAGATAATTTGAGTCCCCATCTCTTAAATTTAAGGTAAAGAGCTTTATCTGTCCCCACCAATGCCTAGACAAAATTGACGCCCGTGAGGTAAGAAAACAATCTAGAACTAGCCGGCAACATGTCCCAGAATGCTTTTTTCGCGAATTAGAAAAGCATAAATATCCCTTGCGAATCTCGATCCTAGGGTAAAAACCATCCGTGGAAAAAGAAATGACGAAAAACGACCAATCCGTTTTAAATGGGCCCCCGTCCCCCCTCTAAGTGTCCCCGCCCTAGTTTCAGGGGCCCTGTGGAGCACTAACATTAAAAAAAAAATGACGCTGATAATATAAGATTCCAGAATATTTTTTCCTGCTCCATTTCAGTGAAAAAATAATTTTTGAAAATAAGAGTTTACAAACGCCGACTAAATTGTAATTCATAATATGTTACTATTGTGGAAAATTACAAAACACCAGTGGTTGAAATTTGTTCCAAGTGAGGTCGACAGCGTTCTAAATGAATGAAAATAACGAATCAATTAAATGGCTTGAACCGATGTACAAAAAACAAACATAAAAGTTGTATATATATTGAATTGAATATATTTAAGAAAGTAAAACAAATGATTTCGTACTTATATAACTTATTTACGTTTATGAAAACAAATATATAAGGCGAATACACAAAAACAAATGATTAATTACGTACTTATATAACTTCCAGCAACTAGAAACCTGTCATCCATGGAATAGAACACGCGTGTAAAGAAAAAGAATTCCAGCATTATCTAAACAGGATGGTCCAATAAGTCTATCTTACTTCTTGTACGGGCAAAACAAAGTTTTTGCCTGAAATTCCTGTTATTTCCCACCTCTACGGAAATTTTACCGAAGGACCTTTTTTGTCCTCCCACTCATTTTTTGGCCACCCATGACTAAAGTCTACCTAAAAACTAAATTAAAAAATAAAATCAACTGTTGAAAATAGAGAAGGATTGGATAGTAAAATTAGCCAATATTTTCGGATTATTTAAAAAATTATATGTATTGAAGTATTAATACATAAATATTAAGTATAGTAAATAATTTATAGTAATAAATCTTACCGGAAACAAAAACGTTTTACGTTTTTTTTTTCCCCCAGCTTAACAAAAAGTGTGGGAATACATAATATTAATCTTGTTTGAAGTACGTCAAACATATGGCGGAATCTGTTTATCCAATTGAACCTTTATTATGAAATAAATGGCGGTATTTAAACATATTTTAATGTTGCCCCGTTATCAGCATAGTGCATGAACTGTCAAAGGCAAAACAAAAAGCGAAACCAATAAAAAAAAAAAAAAACGCAAGCCAAGCGTTTAGAATGCATGTTATGGATGAATATGTTCATTATAGTTAGATGTCACGTAAATTAAAAAAAATGGTGCATGCTATGGCGCACCACCAAGTGGTTAATATATTTATCGCGATCTATGTTTTTGACAATACGGGGGCCTAAAAAAAAACAGTCGGCTCGTTGTGTTTAGTCCAGCCTGCAAACTCGTGCCCCCCGGGCTAATATTAAAGTTCGATACATTAATCGCAGTACCGAGATCTTCGTGGTTTTCAGCAGAAATTGCCCAAAATATTTGATTAGGTTTTGTTTTTTTTTTGTTGATTGTGTGTATTTTTTTTATATTAAGATTTTTTTCATTTTTTTTTAATTTTTTTTTTTGTATTTTTTGTCGCGAATCACATTCTGAAGTATTGGATACATCAATTGTTGCATATTCGAAATCAAACAGAATTTAATATGTTTTAAAAAAAAAGAAAGTTTTATTAGCGAGATTTTTGAAAAAATTAATGAAAAATGGTTTTTTTTCCGGTTTGTGTTAAATATAACGCTTTTTTATATTTCGAATTCGGGAAAAAAAAAATATTTGATTCGATTCTAGAAATCAAAAAAATATATTCGATTTTATTGCCTCCTTCACCCATGATATTTTTTAAGCAAAAATTGATTTAAAGAAAACTTTTTTTTTGTGTGTGGGGATCTTTGAAAATATTATGGGATTCCTGTATTCTAAAGAAAAATATTAGGCAGGCTTTGGAAAAAAAAAATTTAAATTAAAAAAAAATTTGTTAGCCACTCCCCCCACGAAAAAATATAAAATCTGTAAAGTTATGGAGAACACTGATGGACCGCCCCGCGTGCGGCGCACTTTACATCAAGTCCACACCAAATACTTAACAAAACCATCCACCAAAGCATTTTTTTATGATTGGGGTAATTGGTTTAGGTCTGCACATAGGGTTTTAAAAAAAATTGTTAAATAGGTTATTGACTAATTTTATAAGTCGAGAATACCTGTAAGAGTAAAACGGCCTAACAGCATTACCATAGCAGAGTGGAACATAACTTTTGGGGGTATGTTCGAGTACCCGAAACAACGGAAAGATATAATTTAAATCACCAACAACACTAACCCAATTTGCCTTTAAAATGGGCTTGCTTTTTGTGCAGGGCGTTCAGGAAATGATCCCACTCAAATGGAAAAATGGCCACAAAAAAAAACTATTCCTAAGAACTATAACTCCTACAACAGGCACACTACATAAAAAAAAAAAAAAATAACGTAAAAAATTCATACGCCTACTTTACTTTTCCATCGCATAAAAAAAAAAAATGAAATCATTCGCAACAATGTTTTTGGTATAAGTATGAAGTCAATAATGTGTAATCGTGTCGCTTTGGCAAAAAAAAAAGTTCCATCTTGTGGTTTATGCTTTAGTTAGAGCACAAATAAAGTTGCTTGATTAGGCTTAAAAATAAAATATTATTTTGCATAAATGTAAAACAATTTAAAATTTTACCGATAGGCGGGCAACGAGCCCAGAAAAAAAATTTTATGTTATTGATTGCTTCTTCAGCTCAATTACATTGACCAAAATTTTTGAGTAAACTTATGAATTTTTTTTATCATATATTATATGAGGTTATTGAAGGAAATGTTAACTATTTTCCGACCTTTCCTGCCCTCCAGGGCTTATTCAACCCCTCGATAATTATAAAAATGCCCAACTGTACAAGGATAACTAGATAATAATTCAACATGTCCAGCCTCGCGTTTAAAGATAACATACTCGCGCAAATAAGCCGTCGCCAATTTCGGAATCTCCAAATCGAAGCTCTTCAATATCATATTATCATTAATAATGCTTCCCAATTCAGTATTTCATTCATTTTCAAAATATAAATTGATGAAAGATTTCGATAAACGCCATTTTATCACCATTTTTATTTCATATTGGAGGAAAAATATTACCAAAAATAAGTATAAATCTGAGCTCAATACATTTACAAAAAAATGGTAGGATACCTATTTGTATTTGGGTCAACTGATGGATCGGCCGCCCGAAGAGCGGTGGTATTGTCTTTGTCTAAATGTCGAGAAAAACACCTAATCCGGCAACGTACACGATACCCCAAAATCGTATACAGTCTTACTAAAAATCTCAAAGCACTACATAAATGCTATCCCAGCCCCCAAGTTTTATAGTCACTAACACATGGTTACCTTTCAGATAGCCGTTTGCCTAAAGATATTAGCCCCGCCAGGGCCGACAGATTATTCTTTATTTTTTTGCGGTGACAAAAAATGCCCCATGTCATTTTCTTCGGGAAGAACAAAAAGCTTCAAAACCATCATCGCGCTGCCCTATTTCATAGCAGTATATTTGAGATGGTTTTGTTTGGAAAACTTTTTTTATAACAAAGTATTGTTAAGTCCCCCCCAGACATTCGAAAATTGAGACTAAAATCCTCTCTAGCAAGAAAAATATTATTGAAATAGTGTACATGTTGTTTAAATTTTCTTCTGATGGTAAACCCCCCTGATTTTTTTCGGCGATGTCTGAAAAGGCAGAGTGGTGCCTGTCCCATTTTGCCAGGCTGGTAATGAGCTACCTAAAGTTAAACCCCCTTAGTCTAAAAACTTCCAAAAAGAAAACTTAGTTATATCACTCCCCCAAACCCCGATAAAACAGCTGCAAAAAAAATCTTCGCGTAAATGAATGAATTGTTATTACAGTAGGATAAGGAATGTTTTAAGGATTTAGCAAACGATATGGATTTAGGTGTTTCTTTTTTAAATAACGCTTCGAAATTTTTTAGATAATCCCAAAGCAAAACTCTTAAACCGCAACTAAAATTCGGCATACAAAAAATAAATATATTTTCGAAAAAAAACGAAATGAATTGGAATCATTTTGCATTTGTTAAATCAAAGCCTTGTTAGGTACAGGGCCCTTTAGAAATATCCCAAATCGTAAATGTCCTGCAATGTCGTAACGAGGTTTTATTTAATTTAAGGAAACAAAGAAGTGTTAGGATCGTTTCATCACCATTGGTCGGACTAGTACCTTACCATAAGAGGGACAAGTGTGTGCTATATTGGGATGGTTAATTTACCTCTTAGACTGGAGGTTGCTTGTTTATAGTAATCTGCGTACGTAACACATCTCCTTAGAAGCTCTTTTGCTCATTAAGTTCGCCGTGTTACGTTCCCTTCTTTCTAGGCCACTAGATCTTCCTCGACCTTGCCCTTTAAAAATGATTTTCCATAATAAAAAAAAAAAAAATTGTGATGCTATACCCGGAATACCTAAGACTATAACCGCGTTCAACCAGGGCTATTTTTTTTTTCCGAGAAATTACTAAATTTTTTCGCAAAGGTCGCGGTGCGAAATGTGGGTCATACTTAACCACCCAACGAATCTGATTTTGTCAATCTGTGAATAGTCCCACAAAACGGACCGCGCCTCTGCGGACGCGTTCCATCTGTGACTCATACTTGACAAACGATTGTTCTGAACATCATTTTTCTGAAACGAAAAGAAAATATATAACATTATTCCTTTACTTCAAAATTTCGCGAACTTTTTCCCAACTTTCAACAGCAAATATTCAAAGTTAAAGATTCCGATTATCAGCCAATACATTTTGTTTAAGCATTACACTTTATACTATCTTCTAAAACTAAAACCTCCGGTCATAATAACATTCGTCGAATCAATCGTTTTTTGTGAAGTATTGAAAACCACTGATGAATCGCAACGCCCCTAGCGAGGGCCGTCCTGTGTGGCCCCATGCTTAACAAAATTGGGATTTTTTGCGAGTTGGGCCTCGCCACAATGCGATATTCAAGACCTATGCTTAATAGAAATAACTGAGCTTGAAATAGATTATGAAAATGAAATTAGAAAAAATTAAGTCCGAAGGCACGATAGATCATTCAGGGACTAGCGATGCCCGATCGTCTCACCCCCCAACCCCCCCGTTATCCGTGGACTATAACATACTAACAGTAGATATAATTTCTAGGAATTGTGATTTAGAAAACTGAATTTCTGTTTTTTAATTATATCATAAAAACTTGGGTTGAATTTAGCTGTGGAAATCCCTGGAAAAATGGAATCATAAAATCTGATGTAAAAATGTGTGCAAAATATTGGTCAAATATCAGCAATTATTACGGCTGCATCGGATATGATTCTACAGGAAATTCCAAATACCTTTTACACTAAAGTCTAAACGAGTACACCCTAATCAGGACCCGAAAAGCCATACCTCCATCCAACACTGCCCCTCAACCACACAGAGCCTGTGGCTTAACAAATGTCACTAAGATAAGATTTTTAAAATAGAAACGCATGTCCCGAGGCGATCGCGCGCTTTCGTTTGAAATGGCACTCCTGTAGTGGGGCCCGCTAATCTCAGCTTTTACATCCAGTCCCCCTAGCACCTAAAGTTTTTGATAGGAATCGATAGGAGCGGGGGGCCGCCCTTATCAAATATGGAGTGAAACAATTTTCAATTTTCTATTCCCGAAATACCCAGTAACCCGAAATTGATTAAATAAAAAAAAGACGAGAAGATGCCAAATGGCCACATAATTTTTTTTCCAATATAGTGTTATTTAGACAATTGGCCCTCGTTGTTAATTTTTTAAAAAGTTAACCACTTAAATCGCAGAGTAAAGAATTTCAATGACCCGAATACAAAAAGAAAATTCGCAAACTTATACCCCCTGCATAGAAAAAAAATATTCTCTTCCGAAATTTGAAATTTTCCGAAATCAATAACTGAAAACGACCTGAAACGTCCCCCCCCACTTAACAAAAAAACAAAACTACCTAGACCCGATAAAATTCAGCAAAGAAGCTTGTTTACTATAAAAAATTATGAGACAAAGCACAACTACCCCTGAGGGCCGGTAAAAGAAACCGATCAAAAATACTATAAACAAAAGTTATAACGACATATTTGCCGGGGATTAAAGAAAAAAGAAATACAAGAGATACTTTAGGAGTTTATGATGGTCGGGTATGGGTGGTAAATGGCCTCACACTGGCTCCCCTTAAATGATTAAACCGCCTTTGTCAAACCCCAGGTTTTATAAAATTTTTGCTGGCACCACAACAATTTATTTCAAGATATGAAAAGAAGTTGAGACCCACCCTGTTGAACCTAAAGCCACTTTAAAATTATTAAAAAAACTGTTTGATTGGGGAATCCGGGGTATAAAAAAAAAACCAACATGTTCTTTTCCCCTTTGGACGCATAGAAAGTTTGCCTTTTGCGATACGCCAGAAAACAATACGATTATAATAGGAAATTTCCCTAAAAGCAACCACCCACCATTTTTTTTTAATAAAACCAACTACCTGCCCCCAAAACCGCTGTTTTTTCACGGGAAAATTGCTTGCCCAATAAACGGGCAAAAGCCTATAATCCCAGCGATGGCGCCAACTCCGTGGCTCGACAAATGTGTGGAAAATTTTTTTTCGAGGTTCCCACTCCCCAATTTAAATTTCCCACACGACTAATTATTTTTTTTACCCCGATGAATATCAATCACTCCAATTTCACAGCAAGCCTACACAGTAGCCGGGAAGCAGCGCGATACAAAAAGATAAATAACCCTATACGTGAATCACCCCCTTTAAAAATCGCAAAAGAGCTGCTAAAAAAGGGTAGAACCAAAGCCAAAACCTGCAAGCCGGAAAGACTATCCTCAACTAAAAATTGGGTGGGAGAGGCGGCGGAAGGGGGGGGGAGGGGGTGAGGAGGGGTTAATTTTTAACTTTATCAATAGAGTTATGTAGTTACAGTTAAGCCGGTATTTAGTTCCCCAGACGGATGTTTTTTGTTATAAATAAAAACATCAAAAAAACCACATTCCCCTCCCTGAACCTAATTTTGGGGAACATTAAACTGTGCAAAAAACTTTCCCTCTTTTTCCTTTTCCCAGAACCAGATTTTTTTTCCACCAACCCGACTTAACTTGATTCCTTACAATATTTTCGCCTTTCACGGTAAAAAAAAACAGGTGGGAATGTTAGAAAAATTTAGCAATTCAGTTTGGGCGACAATTGAAAATTATTCATGGAAGACATGGCTTAGGAGTACAATTTTGTTTTCCCCAACTGGTAAAAATAAAACAAAAATCTAAAACCAAAATGCCCAAGGGTGGGGGGGAATTACTTGATTAAACACATAAAAAACATCTTTCCTACCGTGGGTATAATCCTTTAAAAGTTTCCCTTAATCTGATATTTTTAATCACCTTTTATTTTCAACGGTGGGGGTAAGAAACTGCCCAAAAATCCATAAAAAACAAGTTTAAAATTAAAATATAATAATTTTCCAAAAGGACCCCTCTAAACTTTTTGAATATTCCCATTTGTTTTGCCTCCCCCAATGGCCTTTTTCCTGAATCCATGTCCCCCCACGAAATCCTTCTTTTGCGGCCCCTTTTAAAAAAACATTTGTCCCAGAAATGGGTATTCCTTAAAATGTTATCCCCCAATTCCTGGCCACCAAATTTATGGAGCAATCTTTTTTGTAACTCTGTTTGGGCTTAGAAAACACCCAAAAAAAACTATAAATGACAAAAAAATGGTTTGGTCTCCTTGGCCAACAAGCCCTTGGGCATCCCTTTGGCAAAATTTTGTAAAGAAAAAAAAAAAAAACTTTTCAAAACAGAAAGGCTTTAAATTTTATTTTCCGAGCAGTTGCCACAAAGTGTGGAAATTCAAACCGCATTCATCATGAAAGTTCTCTGAAAAATGAAGCAATTGTATTTTTTTCGTGAAAAACAATGCAATTATATTATTTTGAAACAGAAAATACCATGGAAACGTCCCCAATTATATCTAAACATGTTTTCTACAGTTCTATTAGTGGAAAATTTTGTTGGGAAAGAGAACATGCCCCCCTAATTTATACTGATGCTTAAACTTTTCCCCCCATTTCTTAATCCTCCGCGTTCAAGCAAAACCACCTTTGTGGCGGTCCCCCCCAGAACCACCATAAACGTTTTCCCAAAATGTCCTGCAAAGTAAAACAAGAAGGTTTTTTGACCACAACCCAACTTAAAAACGATATTCTCGGGAAAACTCGTCATCGGATTCATTATTTCCCCCCCAATTCCCAATACCCTCAGCGATTCGAAAACTAAAATAATAATCTTCTGACAAAACATAAACATAGCGTTAACAGAATTTCAATTGCTGAAACTTTTTATTTTTTTCGGAAATAAAATGAGTAAACTGGTTTTTTCGGTTTAACTATCCGATAACGAAAATCGAATAGTTACACAATCTTCGATTTTCACACAACTATTAAAAAACCAAGTAAGATCATTCCCGATTCCTGATTTTCATACACCCATAAAGGTTTTTGGCATTTTAGCTTCCATAAAATTTCAGAAATATTGTTAGTATAAGCTTGTCCCCAAAAATTATTAAGATGCCCCGCAAAATGTCCCACCCGAAAACCTAGACTTATTTTGTCGAAGTCCCATTCTAATAAAACCGAATAAGCCCACTCCATACATAGTCCTGGGAGTTTAAGTATTTCCTAAAATTACTAAATGTTTACTAAAAGGCCTCAATTTAAACGAAATGTTTGTTTGTCGTAAAAACTACAATTTGCCGCAGCGGTTTTCCGTATAAACCAAGTTACAAGTACGAGCCCCAATACAACCCCAAAAACCTTAAACGACCAACAACTGGAAAAACCATCCCCCTCCCGTTGAGCGCGCCAAAGACAACCTTACCCGAAAATTGCCAAAATTATGGGAAATTGTGGTAAATAAAAACTTTGTCACCAGCAAAATTGCGCAGGTCGTAACGGTTTTTAATTGATTTAAAACAAATCATCTACAATATATACAAACCTACGAAAACGTGGTAAATATTGTGGGTGCCCTAAAAGAAAATTGGTAACCACTGTCGGCAAATGTACCGAAATGTTTTTTTTATGCAAATTGAGACATCCCCTTTTCCAATGTTAAACGCTAAAAATGCCACTCCACGGGGCAATTCAACAATATGTACCCCCACCCCCGTATAAAAATACCTTCAAAAAATGGGCAAATTCGAAAATCTAAAAACGAAATTGGCCCTAAGCCATATTTACCGAACGGTGGGGCGATAATTATACTACAAAAAAGGAACAAAAAAAAATTGGGTTTTGTTAACAGATAGAGCCCCCCAATCCGCCCCCAGGGCAAGATACACTGGCTAGATACCTAACCTCACCCCCCTGCTGCAAATCTTTAATCTCATTTTTTTGCTTTCCCGCACCACCCCGAGGTCCCAGCACTTTGACTTTCCCCGCGAATGTTCAAATAGAATATAATATAGATAAGGGTACCATCTCGAAAAAACAATAGAACAAAACATTTAATGATTATTTTCCGTCAAATAAATCCAAGCAGCAAAGCCCCGGTAAATGAATAAAAATAACCCGCCGAAATCATGTAAAAAATGAAATTTCCAAAACTAATTATTAGATTTTGTCCCCCCACTGTGAAAAATATTGATCACAAAGATTATTTATAAGACCATATAAGCTAATAAATTATTAATAAAAAGTAATCCCGCATTTGAAGACCTTAAAAAAATAATGTACATTTATTTCTAAATTATTTATTACAAATCCGTTAAAATAACCGTGGAATTAAAAAAAAAAAAAAAAAAACAAGATTTTGAACTCGAAATATCAAATCCAATATCGTGCTCCGTTTTTTTTAGAAAAGTCACCCGGCGTCCCCCTGAAATGTCCAATGACTGAAAAATAAAGGGGCAGAAAAAAGTTTGTATGAAACCGATTTCAGAAAGGTGTTAATTTCAGCCGGGCCAAAGAAAACCATCCACTGATTGGGGGCCCCGCCGCCCTAAGCTTTTACAAAGACATATTTTTTAATTTTAACAACGGAAAAAGAAATAGTAGGGAAAACCAAACGGCTATCAACACGTCATAATTCCGCAACAATGAAACCCCTAAAGAGAATTTTCCAAATGCCGGATGTGGGGAGAGACCCCAAAGAGTTTTGTAGTCCAAGTATGCTTATTCCCACCTGATGGCTCGCTTGATCGCGATAATACGCCGGATCCCATCCTTGTTGCTGCCAATGGGCTTTTGAAAACAATTTATTCCCAGTTAGGAATAGCGGATGATAAACATGAATGGAAACATAATAAAACCAATATTTTTATGAAAAATGGGAAATCCGGCCAATTTAATGACATTATAAGGCTAGGCCAGGTAGCAAAATAAGAATGGCCCAGGGTATAGCGTTTAATCCCCGGTAAAAGTGATAAAGAAGGAATACGCATACCGAGCTACTACGTCCCCCTGACTTAAGAAAGGTTTGAAAGCGCAAAAAAATCCCCCGACTTTTCCGTCTCCCCTCCAAGAAGAAAAATAAAAAATGAAATCTTATTTTCCCTAATCCTGGGATTTCAGCATATGCACCCGAGCACAGTGGGAAAATGCAAACACCATCTATTTTAAAACAAAAAGAAACAGGTGAGCTATCCGAGTTGGGTAACCCCCAAATTTAAATTCCCTTACATGAAAACAGAACTTGCCTTTTGAATGGCTTAACTAAAAAAAAAAAACATTGTCGCCCAGTGGAATGGACTTGCTTATTCGCTTTCTCCCTCATTAGCGATTTTTTAAAAACGGCCTCTAAAATACGTTGAAAAGCTAAGCCCTCTTTATAGTTATTTTGCATAATTCTGCAAGTCCCCACTTTTTACTTACTCACCCACGGCGATCCGGGAAACCAAAATCAAATTTTCAACCGGTGAAATGTCCCCAACAAATATCAAACTAATTAAACCGAATTACATAAAACACATAAAACCCAGTAGGCATTTAAAAGAAACGACATATCCCATCGAAAAAAATGGTAGCAATAGACGTAAATTTTGATCCCCCCTCCTTTGGATACCACCTACCACCTAACGCGAATGAAGTCCCACAATAAAACATGTGAATAATTAAACATATATAATGGGCAAAAACTGGAAAATAATTATTTTTCCCCGCCAAAAACCCCGAAAACGCCGAATTAGTTCCCCCCGTGGGCAGTGGTGTGCAAATATTAAGTAATAAAAATTGGTATTTTTTTTTTAAAAACAACGATGGGTACCTACCTGCTATCAAAATATAAAGAAGATTCCCTATTAATTCGAGAAAAAACAAAATTACAAAACCCTTTGGACCACACAGACCGTATCCACAGAAAAATTGTAAAAAAAATCGTCTAATGATAAAATTTGGAGAATTTCTTTGGAAACCCCAAGGCGATAAAACCCACGTGGATTTAATACCACAATAACTGGGGTTTATATTAAACCCATATTATTGCACTGGGAATTATTTTTTTTTCCCTCATAAACAACCTCGAAACGCGTAAATTAGTTCCCCCCACCCGATTAAGCCAGTTTTGTTGTCCCAAATAATAAGTTCAAATTTAATATAATTTAACCCAAACGATGGGTCCTAACTGCGAAATCAATATATAAGAGATGCCCCTTAATTTGAAAAAACCAGTTTATTTTTTACAAAACCTGCCGTCCCCAAACAAACAACCAAATTATTTACTTTATTGAATCCTGTATTTATAAATGACCCACCCTAAAAACAAAAAAAAAAATTTGCGAGGGCAACATTTTTTGGTTTGTTTCCCACACGTGGAATCGGTGCCTGGGGACATGTTATGCTCCAAAAAAAAAAATAAAAAAACGTTTTGCTGAAAATGAAAACGAAAAAAAAGGGAAAACATTATAAAAATGAAAAAATTTTTGGTATTCGCACAAAACATATTTGGTCAATTTCGCAAATTTTCAACATTGTAACAAACAGGTGATGTAGCCTAAAAACAACACAGCGGAAACGTACAAAAAATATGGAAGTATTCATACATCCTTGCAACAACCAAAGGGATTATGGGAAAAATCCACGAACAACACCTTTATAAGATGTAAACTTTACTAAAAGTAAGCCATCTATACCAGCATAAATAAACCCAACGTCCTGCTGGCGCCCACCCTTTATTTCCAATCAATCAAGGCCATCTTTTGACTAAAAAACCCTGGGACAAAAAGCGTTAAAATAAAAGTGTTTTTTAGCTACATGCCCCGTCAATTTCCCCAAAAAATATACCCGGAAATTACCTTATTTCCCGATCCTATATTGCTTGCCTTACAAGTAGGGGCGGAAAAGATAAAGTATTATTTTTCTAACGTTCCACCCTCACTATGGATTGAAAGAAATTTTGGCAATAAGGAAAAAATAATAGGTGAAAAACATACAAGCATAAACTGATTGCCCCCTATATGTGAAAAAAGCTTAAATGTTTTTTGGCTCTAGGGGATTGAATCCCTTTTGAAAGAATGACATTAAAAATATTATTTTTTAACCCCATGGGCCGATTAGTCCCATAATATCCGGCAAAATAGCGCCAAATTAATAATAACGCCCAAAAGCCGGGGTAGCAAGGCCAACATTATATGAAAATCAGAAACCCTTTGAGTCAACATTTTATAAGCGAACTGATTTTTTGTTTTAAAAAAATATACCAGAACCCCTACTGCGCGAACCACTCACACCAATTATAAAATTCTAAATGATCTTTTCATAATAAAATCTGAATTGGTGGGGAAATAGGGTCCCCCCCCCTAAATTAGGGGTTAGATTGAACCATTTGTTTCCCCCGGGGATTAGATTAGTCACTCCCACCCCATGGGGAAAACACATTTTTTACTGATAAAATTGGAAATAGAGGTACTAAAACTTACAAACCCGGGAGCCCCCTCCCCCGATAAATGCATATATAAATGGGTTAACCGTACCTTCGGGCAAAAAAGACTATCCCCGACACATTTTTGATGCGGCTTACAATTCGTGTAGCACAGAGCATAAGTCGTTCGACTATCTGCTGTCGGTCATAAACATGATGAACTGTGTCAGAACTTTACCGATTGCCACTTTACCAACTGCCGTGCCTGATTAGGCAAGTCGACTTCTCGGCTAAGATTCTTTTCACGTATAACTAAAGACGATGATGCATGTTTCAAAGTTTCTAGGCGTTAACATTTGCATGGAAAGAAGGCCATTTTATAAGTGACACCGATCAGTTATGTTGGTAAAAATATACAGTAACCTACCTCGATCAGTCAATGTTCAGCCTTTAATCATGAACACGGGTCGTTTCCGAACTAACCAGTCGATGAATTAACCTAACACTCATTATTAGCTCAGTAGAAAACCTCGCTATAAAACGCTGGTATTCGAACGCCATTAATAAATCATACCTGCCTATTGGTAGCTGCGCTAACTCTAATTTTATTACCTTACTCAACAATACCCTCTAGCAGCAATTCTGGGGGTAATTTGAAGGCAAATGCGTGAAATTCCTGGCACCATATCATGAACCAGCTAAGCTAACTGCTTTAACGATTTTCCATTAGGCTCTCGAACGTTCCACATCAGTGCATACGCTTTATGAGGGAACACAATGGCTCGGTAGAGACCAACGAATAAAAATAATAACAACCGCAGCCTGACACGCTGAATCGAAACAAGTCGAATGATCTCGGTGCGTTCAGGAAGCGGAAAGCCGTCGGTATATAAAACAGAGCTGAACTGTTGCATGTATATACGCCTTAGGCAACGAGTATAGACTGAGCACGAGTAAATTGAGTGTATTAGCTGTCATATGTTATCACAAACGACCGAACCTTTCTGAAAAAATGGCGGTATTATATATATATATATATATATATATATACACCACGCGTGCATAACATTTTAATTCCGAGCATGACCATGTCTGACCCAAGAGCTGATACAACAATATTTGATCGCCAAAATACCCACTTGAAATACCATATCGGTCGACATTTATCTCGATGCTAATTACTTATATAAATTAGCAAACTTATATAAACAAATGTCCCGAAACGCGAAGCAAAAAGAACTGGATTCCAATGATACTTTGTCAGCGAAACTTCACGATAGAGATGGTCGGATGTATCGGTATCCGCAGGTATCGGTGATTTTTGAAGTATTGGTATCGGTACTGGTATCGGAAAATTTTCATTACCCATACCGATACCGGTACGTCTTCACAACGTAGCGTACGAATACACTTTATTTACTGATAATAAGTGGAAAGACCTCGGATTTCACTGCTCTGAAAAATAATTAAAATGGGCATGCCTCGCGTGAACAATTTTATTTACACTTTGCGTTTTATTGAATAAAACCCATCAATTCACTGACGAAATGCTCTTTTTGATACAGAAAAGGGTGTTAGGGTCGCACTACACGTTTGCGTAGGTTGCGTTTTTTCATCATTTGTTTTATTTTACCCTTGTTTTACGCAAGCGCAATGCTCTGCATGGATCTCCTTACGTTTCCCAATGAAACAGAACGGTTTGCTATGAAAGCTACCGCAGGAGTGCTTGTTTCTTTTCTGCGTTTGTGCTTTGTACGCATGAAAACACGATTAACAAAAAGCCATGCAGGCGTGTATTTATTTTATTACTTGTTTTATTACCCGTTTTTATTTTTATACTCGAAACGTAATGCAACGCATCGGTAAGACAACTTCACGTGTATTATGACCTTTGGGTGTCACATTAGTTGTGTAACCACGAACATTTGCACTCAATCTGTGGATCCATATATGCTTGAACGCAGCAACAATTCAGTATATTTTCATCCATAAAAGTTTGCACTCAAATGTATGCAAGGGTGCAAACGTACGTAGGCGCACACATTTGTGGGTGCAACCATAACAAAGGCATAAGTATGTGGATACAAATAAGCCTTTAACATATTTAACAAAGTACTCGGTATCGGAATAGAAATTACGAAGGTGGTATCGGTATCGGCCCATCTCTACTTCACGATCATTGCGTAAGCATGGGAAATTGGGGAGGTAATCACCTAAATCAAGATGAAATGGATAGAAATTTTTTACTACTATAGAATAGACAATTTTAATCGGTCTCCCTTCCAATGTGAGGTAACTATCACCGCTGCTGTCTGTGAATCATCACAAGCTTGATGGGAATTATTTTTTAACCTATTCCGGAACACTTTGAAATTTGAAAAATCGACGAGAAAATAGCTGCCGCAGGCGAAAGTTTTATCCTTAAAAATGTGTTTTTATTGCATATACCAGCAAAATATACCCGAAATCGCGCAGGAGTCTCGAAAACGTTTTGAAAAACGGGATTTCAGAGCTTAAAATGGCTGAGTGCAATCTTTAAAGTTCGCCGAAGGCGCGCAGAAAATTTCGAGATTTACTACGTTTTAAAGCAGTTTCTAGGAAGTCATTCTAGGAATTTTCCAATCGGCGAGTAGCCCATAGCACCATGCCCCCTAAATACGCTAGTGGCCATAGACCACCCTCGCCGATTGAAAAAAAAAAGATTTTTCAAGTGGCTTAAACATAACAAATCTCTTTCGGCGCGAAAGGATGCTGCATTTATTTAGACCTTGGGCTGCCTTTTTCAAAAAAATTTCGCGCGTTTTATAGTAATATTAAAAAAAATGCTATTTTTAAATTTTGCTTGCTTTATCCATTACGAAGTCATAAATTGATCTCAATTTTTTCTGAATTTTTGATCCCCCCCATTACAAGGTTTTGAATACGTCACTAATTTTAGAATGTACTTTGTCAAGCACGTGCCACTTATAAACCGCTCCCGTTTGGCACGACTTTTGCCACCAATTCCCATCCCAGGTTTCGTCAAGAAGGGGCAAAACATATTATCTTAGTGATCGTGCAAAAACCATTTCAGAAGTGGAGTGAGGTTTCAGGCTTACC
>CAVMBJ020000171.1:0-20944 GCA_963675895.2 Styela plicata
TGAGACCGGCTGGGAATACCGTGTGTCGTCCCCGTATATTCTTTATCACATTTATGAAAATCTATGTAGCTTTGTTAGTTCAATGGCACATTTTCAAATCCAAGCGCGTAATGTCCCGATCGTCGACTACGTCCATGAAGCCACAACGGTTGAAAAAGCACCGACCCTAGATCTCTTTCGCTCTCGGAAGTAAAGCAAGCGTCTGACGCGGTCAGGTACATATGCATGGTTGAGTTCGCTGACCATACCGGGTGTCGTAGGCGTCTTTCTTTATTACAAAATAAGACTAATGTAGCATTGTAATTTCCATAATCGCACATACCTTAAAATCAAAAAGCGCTGAAGTTTGGATCGCCGCCCTCCGCCCATACCAACGTTGAACAAGCACCCGATTCATCGTTTTCGATTCTCAGACAGTTAAGCAAACGTCGGAGCTAGGTCAGTACTTGCATGGGTGACCGGCTGGGATTACCGGGTGTCGTAGACTTTTTCTTTATTTCATTTACAACATCTATTTATAATTGTAAGTTCAACAGAGCTGTATAAACTCCAACTGCGCTGATGTCGGATTCGCCGCCTACGTCCTTGACCACGTTGAAATCACCCGATCTCGACTCGAGATGATCGGTTATCTCGGTTGTAATTAATGCACAGGTTCCGGGCTCGTGTCATTAACTTTGCATGGGTGACACGGCTGGGAAATACCGGGTGGACGTATGGCGTTTTCTATTATATTCATTGTTAACGAACGCCATAGTTTAGTACGTACAATACCCACAAATTTAACATCAAAAGCTCAGAAGCCCGAAGTTCGTCGTCTACGCCCATACCAATTGTTGAAAAGCACTCTCAGGTCTCGTTCGATCTGCGGGAAGTTAAGGAATCGATCGGGACTCGCGTGCATTACTATGCATGGGTGACCAGACTCGGGAATACCGGGTGTCTTAGAACGTTTTCTATATACTCATTTTTAGTACCTAACTACCCGCTCGTTTTGATAACGATCAATCTATCAGCATTTAAAATCAAAAAAAAAAGCGCTGAAGTTACTGACCGTCGTCTACCGTCCATTACCACGTTGAAAGTCACTCGGATCAAGATCGTTCGTATTGCTCAGTGAGAGGTCATCAGCGGTCGGGCTCGGTCCGTAACTTGCATGGGTGAAATCGGCTCGTAAATTACCCGGTGGAACGAAAGACGTTTTTATTTTTTCTTTTTAAAGATTACAACAATCGTTTGTAAGTTCAATAAGACACCATGTACACAATTCAAAGCGCGCTGATTGCCCCGATCGTCTGTCTAACATCCATACCACGTTGAAAGCCACCCGATTTTCGTTCGATTTTCTCCGAAGGTAGTACGCGGACGTCGTGCTCCGACGTCATAACTTTGCATTGGGTGACCGGCTGGGAAATACCGGGGGATGATCGTAGGCCGTTTTCTTTATTTCATATTACAACGATGCATCGCTTTGAGTAACTATACACTTAACCTCATTACACACTCAAAGCGCTCAAGCCGGCCCTATTCGTCGTCTACCACCATAACCACGTTGAAAAGCACAGTCGATACTCGTTTACGATCTCGAAAGTTAAATCACCTCCGGGCTCGGTCAGTACTTACATGGGTGACTCGCTGGGAATACCCGGTAGTCGTACGACTTATACTTTTTACATTTTACAGACTACATCCGTTTTGTAAGTTCACTAGCACATATAAAATCAAAGCGCTGATGTCTGACGTCGTTCTTCGTACATACCACGTTTGAAAGCACCGACTAGTTCGATCACGGAAGTTTAGCAACGTAGGGGCCGGTCAGTACATGCATGGGTGAACGGCTGGAATACGGAGTGTCGTAGACGTTTTCTTTATCTCATTTTAAGACTACTTGTTTTGTTCGTTCAATGGCACATTTAGATCAAAAGCGTGAAGTCCGATCGAAGTCTACGTCCTTACCACGTTGAATGCACCGATCTCGTTCGATCTCGGAAAGTTAGCAACGTCGGACTCGTTCAGTACTTGCATGGGTGACCGGAGCAGTGAATACCGGGTTTCTTCGGCGTTGTCTCTTTATTTCATTATTAACAACTATGTAGCATTGTAAGTTAACTGAGCATTTAAAATCAATGCCGCTGATGTTGGATCGCGCCCTACGTCCATAAACGTTGAAAGCACCCGATCTCGTTCGATCTCGGAAGGTAAAGCAGCCGAGCTCGCGTCAGTACTTGCATGGGTGACCGGCTTGGGATTAACGGTGTCGTAGCGTTTTCTTTATTTCATTTTAAAATTACATCGTTTTGTAAGTTCAATAGACATTTAAAATAAAGCGCTGATGCATGATCGTGTCTCGATACCACGTTTTAAGCCAAAGGTCGGGAGTTTAAGCAACGTCGGGCTTCGGTCAGTACTTGCATGGGTGACCGGCTGGGAATACAGGGTGTCGTAGCCGTTTTTCTTTATTTTCATTTTATGACTACTATAAGCTTTTAGTTCAATTGCATCATTTTAAAAATCAAAGCGCTGATGTCGGATATTGCTCGTAGCCGTTTACTTTACATTTCAAGCGTTTTGAAGTCTTAGTTAAAATCGCGTTATCCCTACCGTCCCCCCACGTTTGAAAGCACCCGATCCTCGATCGATCTCGGAAGTCATGCAACGTCGGCGGCTCGGTCCAGTACTTGCATCTGTGGAACGGACTGGGAATTCCGGGTGTGTAGGCGTTTCTCTTGTATTTCTATTTCGTAAGACTATGATGGGTTTTGTAATTGCAAATGCACATTTAAAAATCACCAAGCGCTGATGTTCTGGATCGCCGTTCGTCTACGTCAATATGTGTCCACGTTGCGAAAGCACCCGATCTACTTTTCATTCGGAAGTAAGTCATATAAACAGTCGGCTCAGGTCATACTTGCATGGGTGCGCGACCGGCTTGGGAATACCGGGTGTCCGTAGGCGTTTTTCTTTTATTTCCATTTAAGCGAATAAGTGTAGCTTTGATTAACGTTAATAGCACATTTTAAAATCAAAAGCGCTGATGTGCGTCGAAAGACGCTTCCAGCGCTACGTATTCCATTGGACCACCGGACAGCTTGTAAGTGTTCGATCTCGGAAGTTAAGCAACGTCGGGCTCGGTCCAATCAATTGCAATGTGGTCCCGACCGTCTTGGGAATACCGGGTGTTCGTAGGCGTCTTCTTTATTTCATTTTAAGACGATCATCGTTTTGTAAGTTCAATAACCACATTTAAAAATCAAAGCGCTGAGGCCCTGATCGTCGTCTACGTCCTAACCATACCACGTTGAAAGCACTCGATCTCGTCGATCTCGAAAAGTTAAGCAAACGTCGGGTTCAAGGTTCAGTACTTGCATGGGTGGACCGGTGGGAATACCGGGTTCGTAGACGTTTTACTTTATTTCATTTTAAGACCTCACATCGTTTTGTAAGTTCAATAGCATCATTTAAAATCAAAAGCCGATGGATGTCTGACCGTACGTCTACGTCCATCAACCACGTCAAAAGCACCCGATCTCGTTGATCTCGGATCGTTAAGCAACGTCGGGATCCCGTCAGTACTTGCATGGGTGACCGGCTGGGAAATACCGGGTGTCGTCGGCCGTTTTCGTTTATCGTCATTTTAAAGACTACTAGTTTTGCAAGTTCAATGGAACATTTTAAAATCAAAGCGCTGATGTCGAGAGTCGTCGTCTACGTCCATACCACGTTGAAAAGCACCCGATCTCGGATCTCGGAAGTTAAGCAAACGTCGGCTCTGGTCAGTACATTTGCATGGGTGACCGGCTGGAAATACCGGGTCTGTCACGTAGGCATAGTTTTCATTTATTTCATTTCTAAGATAACGTCGTTTTGTAAGTTCCACAATAGCACATTTAAAATCAAGCCGCTGATGCCCGATCCGCCGCCTACGTCCCCATACCACGGTTGGAGCTGAAAGCACCCGATCTCGTTTTTTTCGATCTCGATAGAAGTTAAGCAACGTCGTGCTCGGTCAGTTACTTGCTTGGGGTGATCCACTGGGAATACCGGGTTGTATGTCGTAGGCGTTTTCTTTATTTCATTTTAAAAAACGAAATTGTAGCTTTGTAAGTTAATGGAGCATTTTTTTTTTTAAAAATCAAAGCGCGTTGGTATGATCGATCACCGCCCTACGTCCATACCACGTTGAAAAGCACCCGAATCTCGTTCAATCTCGGAAAGTTAATGCAACGACAGGGCTCGTCGGCGTCAAGTTTACTTCATGGGGTGACCGGCTGGGATAACGGCTGTGCGTAGTACGGTTTTCTTTATCGTTCATTTTAAGACGACATCGTTTTTGTAAGTTTCAATAGCACATTTAAAATCAAAGCGCTGTATGCCCGATCGTCGTCTACGTCCATTAACCACGTTGAAAAGCAGCTCGATCTCGTTCAGAATTACCAAGTTCGTAGGCAACGTCGTGGATCGGTCAGTACTTGCATGGGTGACCGCCTGGCCAATACCCCTGTGTCGTAGGCGTTTTCTTTTATGTTCATGTTAAGACTCACATCGTTTGGTAAGTTCAATAGCACATTTAAAATCAAAGCGCTGATGCACTGGACCGTCGTCTACGTCCATACCACGTTGAAAGTACCCGATCTCGTTCGATTTCGGGAAGTTAAGCAGGGCGTCGGGCTCGGTCAGTACTTTGCATGGGTGACCGTCTTTATGTACCGGGGTGTCGTAGCGCGTTTTTTTATTTAGATTTAAAACTATGTTTTTTTTGTTATTGTTCACAATAGCGCATTTAAAATCAAAGCGCTGAGCGTCGGATTCGTCGTCTAACGTCCATGACGCACGTTGAAAGCACCCGATCTCGTTCGATCTCGGAAGTTAAGCAACGTCGGGGCTTTCTGTGTCAGTACTTGCATGGGTGACAGGTTGGAATTTGCGGGTGGAAATGAGGCGTTTTCTTCGTTTCGAATTCGGAAGATTATGCTAGCGTTTGTAAGTTAATTGGAGCATATAAAAGTCTGCACTGAAGTTGGATCCGCGTTACGTAAATACACGTTGAAAAGCACCCGATCTCGTTCGATCTCGTAAGTTAACCCAGTCGAGTCGGTCGGCCTTGCATGGTGACGGCTGGGAAGAACCGCGGGTGTCGTAGGCCATTTTCTTTATTTTCATTTTTAAGATTACATCGTTTTGTAAGTTCATAGCTACATTTAAAATCAAAGAGCTGATGCCCGATCTTCGTCTACGTACAGTTCCACGTTGAAAGCACCCGATAGCGTTCGATTCTCGGAAGTTAAGCAAAAGTCGGTGCTCGGTCAGTACTTGCATGGGTGACCGGCTGGGAATACCGGGTGTCGTAGGCGTTTTTCTTTTTTTCATTTTAAGATGTACATAGTGGTGTAAGTTTATATAGACATTTAAAATCAAAGCGCTGATGCCCGATCGTCGTCTACTTCCATACCACGTTGAAAGCACCCGATCTCGTTCGATCACATCGATCAAGTTAAGCCAACGTCGGGCTCGGTCAGTACTTGCATGGGTGACGGCTGGGAATACGGGTGTCGTAGGCGTTTTTCTTTATTTCATTTTATAACTATTTAGCTTGAGTCAGAGTTAATTGACATATTAAAATCAAATCGTCCGTTGATGTCACGATCGCCGCGCCTACGTCCATACCACGTTGAAAGCACCCGACTTCTCGTTCGAATCTCGGAAGTTAAGCAACGTCGAGCTCGGTCAGTACTTGCATGGGTGACCGGCTGGCGGAATTCACGTGGTATGTCCCGTAGACGTTTTCTTTATTTCATTTTAAGACTAACATTCGTTTTGTAAGTTCGAATAGCACATTTAAAATCAAAGCGCTCGATGCCCCGATCGTCGTCTACGTCCATACACACGTTGAAAGCAGCCGATCTAATTCGTTCGATCTCGGAAGTTAAGCAACGTCGGGCTTCAGTCAGACTTGCATGGGTGACCGGCTGGCATGGGTACCGGGTTGTCGTAGGCGCCATTTTCATTATTTCATTTTAAGACTACTTGTATCTTTGTAAGTCTTAATATACACATTTTAAAATCAGATAAGCGCTGAACGGTCCTGAGTCCGATGTCTACAGTTGTACCCGCACGTTGAAAGGCACTCCGATGCTTCGTTCGATCTCGGAAGAATTAAGCAAACGTCGGGCTTCGGTCAGTTCTTGCATTGGGTGACCGGCTGGGATACCGGGTGTCGTAGGAGGCGTATAGACGTTCTCGATTATCTGGACCTACACGTTTTGTTATTCAATGGCACATTTAAAATCAAAGCGCTGATGTCGATCGTCCGTATACGTCCAATACCACGTTGAAAGCACACCGGATCTCGTTCGAGCTCTCTGGAAGTTAGCAACGTTTCGGACTCTGATCAGTACTTGCATGGGTGACCGGCTGGAATACCGGGTGTCCGAGGGGTGCGTTTTCTTTCCTTCATTCTATAGCACAACGTCTTATTTGTAAGTTCCAATGAAGCATTTAAAATCAATGCGTGATGTTGGATCTCGGAGTCTATCGAGTTGAAAGCGATCAATATCGTTCGGTCGTCAGTACTTCGAGCTCGGTCACTGTGCGATGTGACCGGCACGGCAATACCGGGTGTCGTAGGCGGTTTCTTTATTTCATTTTAAGAGTATAATCGGTTTTGTAAGTTCAATAGCACATTTAAAAATCAAAGCGCTGATGGCGTGACCGTCGTCTACGTCCTACCTCGTTGAAATACCCGATCTCGTTCGGTCTCGGAAGGTAGGCAACGTCGGGTCTCGGACGAGTACTTGCTATGGGTGTTCATTTTGGGATTTACGGGGTGTTGTAGCGTTTCTGTAATTTCATTGTTAAGATATGAAGCTTTAAAAGTTAATTGTAACGGCATTTAATACAGGAGCGCTTGAAGCTTGGAAATCGTGTCCTACAGTCACATAACCACGTTGAAAGCACCCGATCTCGTTCGATCTCGGAAGTTAAGCAACGTCGGTCTCGGTCAGTACTTGCATGGGTGACCGGCTGGGAATACTCGGGTGTCAGGCGTCATTTAAGGACTATGTAGCTTTGTAAGTTAATTGAGCATTTAATCTAATGCGCTGATGTTGGGATAGCCGCTACATTTGAAAGCCCTCGCGATCTCGGAAGTTAAGCAATCGTCAGTACAACTGTGCCCCCAATGGGTGAATACCGGGCATCGTAGGTATTTCGCTTTAAGATTACATGAGTGTAATAAATCTTTAAAATCAACGCGCTGATGCCGTGTCGTGCGCGCCTACGTCCATTTACACGATTGAAGCCCCCCGATCTGTATCGATAGTCAACGATTAAGCAACCGGTCTTGCTCTGTCAGTACTTGCATAACTAGTGAGCGCTGGGATTACCGGTGTTGTCTCGCAGCCTCCCCTTTCTACCTTATGACATTTCGGGTTTCTCAGTACTCCAAGCAATGCTTATGTAAATGCAATGAGCATTTAAAAATTGTAAGCGCTGAACTGGCCCGTGGGTCGCCGACTACGTCCATCTCACGTCGATAAGCACCCTGATCTCACATGATTATCGGACGTTAGGCCGCCGTCGTGCTCGCGTCAGTATGTTGCAATGGTTGACCGGCTGGGAATACCGGGTGTTGTGGGCTGCACCATTATTATCATTTTAAGACGCAATCGCTACTTTGTAAGTTCATAGCACATTTAAATACAAAGCGCTCGTGTGCCCGAATCAGCGCGTTACGTCCATACCACTTTGCAAGCATCGCTCCCGGTCGATCACGAAGTTAAGCAAACGTCGGGCTCGGTCAATACTTGCATGTTGTGACCGGCTGGGAATGACCGGGATGTCGTAGGCGTCCTCTTGATTTCATTTTAAGATCAACATCGTTTTGTAAGTTCAATTGCACAATTTAAAATCAAAGCGCTGATGTCGGAATCGTCTACGTCCATACCCACGTTGAAAGCTTCGGTCGGTCGTTCAGATCTCGTAAGTTAAGCAACCGTCGGACTCTGGGTCAGTACTTGCCTTGGGTGACCGGCTGGGAATCAAACCGGGTGTCGTAGAGCGTTTTCTTTATTTCATTTTAAGACTACATCGTTTTGTTAAGTTCAATAGCGCAGCACATTTAAAATCAAAGCGCTTGATGTTGACCGCCGCATACGTTCATACCCACGTTTGAAAAGCACCCGATCGTCGTACGATCCTCGGAAGTTACGCACAGATCGGACTCGGTCCGATACATCATATGGTGCCCGGCAGGTAATACAATGGGTGTCGAAAGGCGTTTTCCCGAGACTCGGTTATTACTATGTAGTTATGTTGCATAGTTCGCAGCAGTAACAATCAAAGCGCTTATGCTGGAAAATGTTCGTCGTACTGTCATCATACACGTTGAATACACCCCGAGTCGTCGTTAGACTCTCGAAGTTACGCATTGTCGAGCTCGTCAGGTACTTGCATGGGTTACCGGCAGGGAATAACCGGGTGTCAAATGCTTTTTTCTTTATTGTCATTTTAAAATTTATATCGTTTTTTTTTTGTAAAGTTCAATAGGACAAAAATTTAAAATCCAAGCGCCATGCGGCCGATCGTCCGTCCTTACGTCCATAACCACGTTGAAAAGCACGCCCGATCTCTGTTCGATCTCTCGGAAGTTTAAGCAACGTCGGGCTTTCGGGTCAGTTTACTTGCATGGGTGACCGGCTGTGAATACCGGGTGTACGTAGGCGTTTTCTTTATTTCATTTTAAGACGACGTACGTTTTGTAAGTTCAAATAACACATTACAAAATCAAAGCGCTGATGCCGAATCGTCGTCTACGTCCATTCCACGTATGAAAGCACCGATCTCGTTTCGATCTCGAAAGTATAAGCAAAGCGTCCGGGCTCGGTCCAGTACTTGCATGGGTGGACCGGCCTGGGAATACCGGGTGTCGTAGACGTGTTTCTTTATTTCATTTTAAGACTACATCGTTTTGTAAGTTCAAAGCAACGATTTAAAAATCATAAGCGCTGATGTTGTCTTTATCGACCGCGCTACGTCCATACCACGTTGAAAGCACTCCGATCTCGTTCGATCTCGGAAGTTAATCAACGTACGGGGCCTCGGTCAGGTCCTTGCGTGGGTGACTGGCTGGGAAATACCGGGGTGTCGTGAGGCGTTTTCTTTATTTCATTTGTAAATTCATATACTTTGGTAAGCGTAATAGATCATTTAAAATCAAAGCGCTGATAAGGTTGTCGGCCCGCGGCCCGATTACGTCCATAACCAGACGTTAGAAAGCACCCGATCTCGTTCCGATCTCGGAAAGTTAAGCAACGTCGGGCTCGGTTCCAGTACTTGCATGAGGTGACCGGCATGGGAATAACCGGGTGTAGTAGACGGTTTTCTTTATCTCATTTTAAGACGTACTTAGTTTTGTTAGTTCAATGGAACATTTAAAATCAAGCGCTGATGCCCGATTCGTTCGTCTACGTCCATACCCGTTGAAAGCACCGCTCTCGTTCGGATCTCGGAAGTTTAGCAACGTCATACTTAGCGTCAGTACTTGCATGGGTGACCGGCTGGGAATACCGGGTGTGGAGGCGTTTCTTTTTTTATTAAAAAACTATGTAGGCTTTTGGTCAGGTTTTAAAATTGAGCATTTAAAAATTCCATGCGCTCTAGTTGTTGGATCGCCCGCGCCCTACGTTCAATTACCAGTTTGAAAGGCCCCGCCTCGATCTCGTTCGATCTCGGGAAGTTAAGAAACGCGGGAGCTCGGTTCAGAGTTCTTTTGCATGGGTTGACCGGCTTTGGGGGAAGATTAACAGGTGTTTTTGTTTTTAGTAGGTCGTTACGGCGTTTTTTTATACTTTAGTTTCCCTTTGTTTTTTTAAAATATTATAGCTTTGTATAGTTCAATTGATCATTTAAAATCATATAGCTGCTGATGATCGGATCGCAGATCTTACGGTCTCCAATTACCTCACGTTGGGGATTTGGAAAAAATGTTTGAAGACACCACGTGGATTTCGTTCGCGATCTGGGGGAAGTTTAAGTCAACATCGGGCTCGGTCTGTGCTTGCATGGGGTCGACCGGATGGGGAAAATACGGGTTTGCCGTTTAGGACTTTTCTTCCTTATTTCATTTTAAGGGACTACTGTAGTAGCTTTGTTAGTTTAAAGAGCACACATTTCTTTTTTTTTAAAATCATAAAAGCGCGCTGGATTATTTCTGGACCGTCTGCCTAATTTCTTTGTTCATACCCAACGTTTGATGAAAGGCAAGCCGATACTCATGTCGGATCTCGGGCAAAATTTAAGCAACGTTCTGGGGACTTCGCGTCAGTGACCTTGCATGGTAGTGACCGGCTGGGGGGAGAGAGTACAGTACCTGGGGTGGACCTTTTGGTTGTCGTAGCCGGGTTTCGTTTATCTCATTATGAAGGGACTATGTAGTTTTGTTAGGTTTAAGGCATCATGTTAAATCAGAATACATATGCCCGATCGCGTGACGTTTTCTTTAATTCATTTTAAGACTACATTGGTTTTGTAAGTTCAATAGCACATTTAAAATCAGCGCTGATGTCTGACGTCGTCTACGTTACCCCATGGTTTTTGTAAGCACCCGATACATCGTTCGATTTTCGGATACGTAGTTAAGCAACGTCGGGCTCGGTCAGTCACTTGCATTGGAGTTAAGTGGGGACGGCTGGGGGGAATACCAGTGGTCCTGGCATGTAGACGGGTTTTTTCTTTATTTCATTTCTTTATGGGGGGATACATTCGTAGTTTTGTTAGTTCAATGGCACATTTAAATAGTCCAAGAAAGCGCTGATGCCTTCTCGTCGTCTCCGACCATACCTCGCGAAAGCCACCCGATCTCGTTCATTTTACGAAGTTAGCAAACGTCGGACTCGGCAAGTATTGCATGGGTGACCGAATCTCGGAATTTACGATTCTCGTAGGCGTTTTCTTTATTTCAGTCTAAGGCACGTCGGGATCGGTGTCAGTTAAGTCATCAGTTACTTGCCTTGCGTGATGTTGGAGCGTCTGCTACGCCATACCGGACTGGAAAGCACCAGATTCGTTAGATTCAGAGTTAAGCAACGTCGAGCTCGGGGGTTGTTTCTTGATGGGTGACCGGCTCGGGATTTTTAAGGGAACGACATCGATTTTCTGTAAGTTCAATTTTAAAGCTATGTAGTTTATAAAGTTCAAAAGCTGAGCATGATTTGGCACAAGCGATCGTGTCGGGGCGGGGATCTCTACGGTTCACCATAAGCGGTTGAAAGGCTCAACCCGATCTCATTTCTGGGTTTATCGGAAGGTAAGCAACGTCGGGCTCGTTAAAGCACTTGCATGGGTGCTCGGCTCTTCAGACGTTGACGTTGCGCGTTTGGGATATTACCATTTGTCGATGTCGCTACCCCTCTCGTTTTGTTTCTTAATAACCCTTTTTAATAAAGAACTACATTGTTTTTTGTATCGTCGTCTAATAGCACATTTAATCCAAAAAGAAAGCGCTGAGGTGCCGGTCGTCGCTCTAAGTCCATACCAGAAGTTACGGAGCGTCCAAAACCGATCCGTACTTTCTTGGTGGACCGGACGAGGTTAGCAGACCTGGTCAGTCGACTAGACGTTTCCCGTAATTGCTCATGGTGGGTGACCGGCTGGGGGGGGAAACGCGGTGAAAAAGGGGAAATTAAGAACTAAAAGCGCTACCGTAGGTTCGTCGGTCTACGCCAGATACCACGTTGAAGCACGCGGTCTTTTTTTTCTTTATTCCGGTAGTTAAATAAGGCAACGACTCGGGCTCGTCAGTACTTGCATGGGTGACCGGCTGGGAATACCGGGTGTGTAGGGAGCATTCTTTATTTTTTTTTTAAATCTCAAATAAGCAGCGTTTGTTGTAAGTTCAATAGCCACATCTTATAAATCATAAAGGGCGCTGATGCCCATCGATAAATTAAGTAATAACGTAAGGTAGATGATTAGATAACGCGTAACTGTGCAAAGTCACCAGATTCTCGTTCGGATCTCGGAAAGGTTAACGTCAAAGTTGTAAAGCTCGGTCAGTACCTTTGCAATGGCAGTGACAGGCTGGGGATACGGGGTGTATCGTAGGCGTTTTCTTTTGTAATTTATTTTAATGGATTAGCCTATAGTTTTGTAAAGTTAACTTTGGAGCAATTTCAAAATTCCAAAAGCGGGCTGATGGGTGACCGCTGGGGAGTCTACGTCCACATACCACGGTTGAAAGTACCCGGGTTCAAATGTAAATCCCGTTCGTCTTCGATTTCGGAGGAAAGGTAGTTTAAGAGCTACGTTTCGGGGCTCTGGGGGGGGGGGTACGTCGTTGCAATGAGTGTGGGGACCGGGCTGGGAGGATTTTACGGGTTTTTTGTCGGAGGCGGGGGCGCCTGGAGGGGGGATGTTTTGTTTTATCTTCATTTTTTTAAAACATCATGGTAGCTTTGTAAGTTTCAATTGACACATTTAACAAAAATGCACAAATAGCGCATTGATGATGGGAGTTCGCCGCGCTACGTCCGATACCCACTCGTTGAAGCAGTAATACCCACGTATCTCGTTCGATCTCGGAAAAAAGTTAAGCAACGATCGTGGCGATCGGGTCAGTGTCGTCATGGCGTGTAGACTGGCTGGGGGGATAAATTACGGGTAACCGGAGAGTTGTCGTAGAGCAGGTTTTCTTATTATATTTTTAGAACTATATTATAGGATTTGTACGTTTCAAATTGATCTTTTTTAAAATCAAGGGCGCTGAATTTTATTGGTCGGGGTTGGATTCGGCCCCGGCCTACGTCCATTACCCACGTGTTGAAAGCAGCAACGATCTCGTTCGATCTCGGAAGTCAAAGTTAAATCGTCGGGCTGTTGGTCAAAAGTAATTGCATGCGCGGTTGACCGGGCTGAGAAAAAAACAACGATGGGTGTGTCTGGGCTAGGACGTTTTCTTTTTTTTATCTCCATTTTAATTGGATTACAGAGTTTTTGTTAGGTTCAATGGCACAATTTAAAATTCAAAGCGATGGATGTTGTGATAATGGTGATGGTTGCTTGTCATACCTCGTTCTGGGATATTTATGAAATTCGAAACCGGATCTCGTTTTCGATCTCGTGGAAGTTTAGCAAACGTCGTGTCACATCGGATCGCGGTCAGTACTTGCCATGGGTGACCGTGTGAAGACGGCTTGGGGGAATAAAATTTGTGGTGTCGTAGGCGTTTTCTTTATTTCATTATAAGACTAGTGCATAAGCTTTGTAAGTTAATTGGAGCATATTAAAATCAAAAAGCGATAGTGATGTCTGGGGACGTCCGCCTACAGTCCATACACAGTTGTTGAAAGAACCGATCTTCGGAGTTCTCGATCTCGGGGAACGTGTTGTTAAATTAAAAGCAAACGTCGAGCTTCGGGGTCAAGTTACATTGGAATGGTTTCTGTGACCGGATGGGGGAATACAGGGTGTCGTACGGGTCTCTCTTTATTTCAGTTAAAAACTATGTTTATTCTCAGTTTTTGAGGCATTTAAATCCCAAGCGCTGATGTCGGATCGCAGCTACGTTTCATACCACGTCTGGCACACTCCGATCTCGTTCGAAATCGGATAGATAAGCAACGTCGGGCTCGTCAGTACTTGCAAAAAGTGACCGATGGGAACTGCCGGGGGAATGTAGGCGTTTTATTTATTTCATGTCCAGACGACATCGTTTTGTAAGTTCAATAAACAATTTGAAATTGAATCGCTGATGCCCGATCGTGTTTCTACTACGAGATTCTCGTGATAGCCACTCGGTCTCTCTGATTCAAAAGCTAAAGCAGCGTCGGGATGCTCGGGGGTCTAGTACTTGCATGAGGGTGACCGGCCTGGGATAAATACGGGTGTTTGTAGTAGACGTTCGCGGTTTTTCATCTTTAGATACATGTTTGTAAGTTCAATAGCAGATTTAAAATCATAGCGCTAATGTTTGTGACCGTGTTCTACGCCAACTTCCACGTAGAAGCACCAGATCTCGTTCGATCTCGGAAGGATTAAGCAAACGTCGGGCACGTCAGTACTTGCATGGGTGAAACCGGCTACGAATATCGGTGTCGTAGCCGTTTTCTTTATCTCATTTTATGATACCAGTTTTGTTAGGTTCAATGGCACACTTTAAAATCAAAGGGATGATGGCTAGATTTGATCTCGGACGTCCATACAGGTGAAAGCAGCCGATCGGGCTAAGCATCTCAGTACCTTAAGGCAATGTCTTGTGACGGGCTGGAAAAACATGGGTACCCTGGGGTGGTTGTACGAGAGGTTCGTTATTATTTTCTTATTTCAATTTATAATGACGACATCGTTTTGTAAGCTAAACAGTAACACATTTAAATTCTTCAAAAAAGCGTGAATGTCCTGATCGTCCGTATACGTCCCATACCCACGTTGGGGGGGGTGGAAAGCACTCGAATTTCTTCACTGGTTCAATCTCGGAAAGTTAAGCAAGCGTCGGGCTGATCGTGTCGCAGTACTTGCTATGGACCTGTGGACGGCTGGCATTACCGTTGGTGTCGTCAGACGTTTTTTTCTTTTATTTCATTTTCAAGTCGACTTATGCGGGTTTTGTAAGGGTTTCATTAGCCACATTTTTTTTAAAATCGCATAAAGCGCTGATTTTGCTCCTGGGCAGGTCGTATTCTACGTTACGACCATACCTCGTTTGAAAGCAGGTCCCGATCTATGATCGATCTCGGGAAGAGTTAAGACAGCGTTCGTGCACGGTCAGTACTTGCTATGGGTGTGGGACGGCGTCTGGCCCATACCGGAGGAAATTAAGGCGTTTTCATTATTTCAGGGGCAGACTTACAACGTTTTGTAAGTTTTTTAGCACATTTTAAATCCAAAACGCTGATGTCGGATTGCGCCTTTGTCCATAACCACGATGAAAGCAGGTTCTCGTTCGATCCACAAAAGGGCTTTGAACGTGAATCAGAATGGTCAGTACTTGGATTCGTGACGGCTGTGTCTAACGGGTGTCATATCCGTTTTCTTTATATCAAATAATGAGGCACTAGATCTCTTGTTAGGATCAAGGCACATTTAAAATCAAAAGGTCTGATGCCCGAAGTCGTCGTCTACGTCCATACTCTGATAAAGCATCGATCGATTCGATCTCGGAGTTAGGAACAATAGGGCTCGGTCAGTAAGAGCATGGGTGACCGGCTGGGAATATTTTTTTTTTTAAAGTCGTACGACTCGGTTTTGTAAGTATAATAGCATGTAGGCTTTTTAAAGTCACGAAAGAGCGCTGTTGGCTCAATCTGGTAAGGGTCTAAAGTTTCGCTTACGGTTCAACATAACCACGTTGAAAAACAACTCGATTCTCGTTCGGTCCTCAGATAGGTTAAGCAACGTCGAGCTGGGCTGTCGGTCAGTACTTGCATAACATTGGACCGGTGTGACGGGAATGGCTGGGGTAAAAAGGGGGATACGGGGGATGGTTTTTCTTTCCTCGTGGGCCGTAGGTAGCTTTGTTAAGTTCCATTTTTTGTTTTTAGGAATTGTAGCGCTGATGTCGGATCGCCGCCTACCCGCGCCCCTACCATGTTGGAAAGAATCCAATCTCGCTCGATGTTGGAAGTTAAGACATCGTACGGCCTACGTCCTTACTTGCATGGTTGACCGTTGAAAAGAACCGATGTTCTGGCGCCCCGGGATTATCCCCCCCCCCTTTTATTTATCACATTCTTAAGACGACATCGTTTTCTGGGTTCAATAAAAACAGTAACTCTTCAAAAGCTGGTGTTGACGGATCGTCGCCTACGAAAATAGGGGAGGGGCCAAGCAAATCGTTCGGGTTTGATTTTGGTCGTTTAGGGAGCGTCGGTGCTCTGGTCAGTCCTTTCTTGTGCGTTACGGCTTGTCATACCGGGTTTTTTAGAAAACTAATTTATAGCATCTTAAGACTACATCGTTTTGTAAATTGAATAGCATATTTAAAATCCAAAAGCGTTAATGTGGACGCACGCGTCTTTACGTTCCATACCACGTTGAAAGCACCCGATTCGTGTGGGTCTCGCACCGTTAAGCAACGTTCGATCTCGCGTCAGTACTTGCATGGGTTCACGGCTGGGACCATCGGGCATCGTAGAGGGTTTCTTTTATCTCATTTTATGACTACTTGCTTATGGTAGTTGGACCGGCTGGGGGGGAAAAAAAAATATAGGGGGGTGTATGCCCGATCGGGGTTTTTCTTATTTTTTTATTTTTTGAAAGCACCCGATCTACTTTCGTTTTGTGAAGTAAAGGCAACCGCTCATTTTTCGAATTAGTAAATCAAATGGCTGTGAATGGGCGGGGAATACCGGGTGTCTTCGTCCTCGCCTATTTACCCCCGGGGTGTGGAAAGCAACGCCGCGATCTCACGTTCGGATAGCGGAGTTAAAAGCAGCGCGCAGGATGCCGATCGGTTTTCTACCGTCCATAGTACTGTGCATGGGCGGAATTCCCGTGTATTGGATACGGCGGAAGTTCCTGGGGGAAACGTAAGGGATATTATTCATGGGGAATGGGGAGAAATACCGGGGGGGGTTGTTCGATAGGTTAGCGTGGTTTTTTTTTGTCTTTATTTGATTTTTTAAACTATGTTATCTTGTTAAAGGTTTAATATTGTAGCATTTTAAAATCAAAGCGCTTGGATGTCGGATCATCCGCCGTTTTCTAGTCCTATACAAGTTGTGAGCATGAAAAGACCTCGATCTCGTTCAATCTCGGAAGGTTTAAGCAAATCGTCAGGCTCTGGGTCTAGTAACTTAGCATGGAGGTTGACCGGCTGCGGAAAATAACCGGGGGGTTGTCGTTAGACGTTTTCCATTCATTTCATTTTAAGAAGACATACGTTTTTTAAGTTCAAGACGGACATTTAAAATTGTTAAGCGCTCCAATAGCCCGAACATTTAGTCTAAATCCATACACGATGAATGCAGCTGATCGTTAGTTCGATCTCGGACGTTTCCCATTACCCCCCGTTGCGTGGTAGAAAAGGGAATAGCATGGGTGACCGGGGGTGGAATTACAGGGAAAATAACACCCGATCTCATTCGGTCATTTTTCGACTAACATCGTTTTGTAAGTTCAACGGTTTCGCACATTTAAATCAGAGCGCTCATGACGAGACCGTTGTCTATGTCCATACCACGTGAAAGCACCCGAAGGAGGAAAGCTTGCGCCCTGCTGGAAGTTAAGCAACGTCGAGATCGGTCAGTAATAGCATGCGGGACCGGCTCAGGATAGGGCGGTTGTCTAGGCGTTTTCATTTCTTTTCATTAAAGGTCCTACAGTCGTTTTTTTAAGGTTCAATCGCACATTTGTAAAATGCAGTGCGCTGATGGGGCCCTCAAGTTTCGTTGCGTCTACAGGTACATTCCACATACGTTGGAAGGCGGGCATAAAGCGATCTAGGTTTTTTCGATCTTCGGAATTGTTAAAGCAATGTCGGTGCATCGGTGGAGTACTTGCATTGGGTTCTGGTGGGTCCGGCTGGGGGGCAACAAAATAACCGGATGTCGTAGGGCGTATTTCCTTTTATTTCATTTTAAGACGGCGACCATGGTTTTGTATGTTTTCAATTAAGCAGATTTTTTTTTTTTCAAAATATCTGATTTCGCTGACCCCCCCCGTTGGATCGTGATCGCGTTCTACGTCCACATACCGCGTTGACATGCCCCAGATTATCTCACTTCGGTCGTTCGGAAAGGTTGTAAAGTTCAAGCGAACGGTCCTGGGGATCGGTCAGTATTGCATTTGGGTGGTTACCGGTGATGGGTCGTCTGGTGGTCGTAGATCGACGTTTGTCTTTATATTCATTTTTTAGGACTACATGGTAGCTTTGATAAGTTCCTCAATAGGCACATTTTAAATATCAAAGCAGCTGATGTCGTATCGATCGGTCGCTTCGTCCATACCAAGTTGAAAGCAACAGATCTCGTTCGATTTCTACGTGGAAGCGTGGTAAGCAAACGTCGGAACTCGGTCAGGACTTGCATGGTGTGAACCGGGCTGGGAAATACGGGGTGGTTGTCTCGCGTATGCGTTTATTCTTTTTATTTCATTATAAGGGGACTATGGCAGCTTTTGCTAAGTTATTTGTAGAGGTATTTTTAAAATCAAAGCGCTAGATTGTAGGAATCGCAGTCCTACGCCCATAACCACTGTTGAAGGGAAAGCAACCTGATCATCGTTCGATATTCTCAGAAAGATTGAGTGAGACACTTCGAGGATTCGGTAGTAGAGTACTTGGAGGGGGTGTACGGATGGGAATACAACGAAAAAAAAATAAAAAAAAATTTTAAAAATAGCGGGCTGTCGTTAGGAACGTTTTTTCTTTTATTTCATTTTAATGATCTACAAAGTTTTGTAAAGTTCAATAGACACATTTTAAAGTCAAAGCCGCTGATGCCCCGAATTCTGACCGGTCGTCTATCGTTCATACTCACGTTGATGGGTGAAAGCACCCGATTATCGTTTCCGATCTCGGGAAAGTTAAGGCAAACTCCGTTTTTAGGGCTCGGTGACAGTTCTTGCTTTGGGGTGTGGACGGCTGAGTATAACCGGTATGTGTATTTAAGGTAAGGCGGTTTATTTTCATTTCATTTTTTAAGGACGTCATCGTTTTGTATACGGTTCAATAGCACATATTTGTAAAATTCGCACAAATAAGATCGCTGATGCGGTGCGTATCGGGTCGTCCGGTCTTACAGTCCATAACGCGTTGAAATGCACCGAATCTACGTTTCTCGATCTTGGAAAAGGTTGTGGTTTAGCAACGTCTGGGCTTAACGGGTCGAGTTACTTGCAGGGGGAGTGATCGGCTGGCCATCGAAAACCGGATTATATTGTCGTCGGTTAGGTCGGGTTTTGGTCTTTTGTTATTTCTGTTTTAAGGGACGGAACATTAGTTTTTGTATAGTTTCTAAGTAGCGACATGTTTTTTTTTATAAAATTCAAAGGTGTAATGGACGAGCTGATTCGTCGTTACGGGTCCCCCCTTCCCCCATACCTCAGTTGAGGGGGTTGGGGTAAGCAACCCGATCTCATTCGGGTTCTCGGAAGGAAAAAGTTTAAAGCAAAACTGAAACGGGCATCTCGCGTCAAGAGGTAACATGCTAATGGGGGGTTTTTAACGGAATGTCGGAGGGCCTGGGGTTTCCGGGTTACCGTTTACTTGTATTTCATTTTATAAGGACTACTTCGTTTTGTAAGTTCATTTAAGAGTTTCAAATTAGCACATTTAAATCCAAAAAGCGCTCATTGTTGATTGTGCGAACGTGTTGGTCGCCGTTCTTAGGGGTATCCATAACCAGAGTTCGAAAGCCACCGATCGTGTGTCAAAGATCTCGGAAAGTTTTTTAGCTAAACGGTCGGACTCTCGAGTCTCAGTACTTGCTGATGGGGTGACCGGGTCTGGGTAAAAAAAGATCAAATTACTCGGTTTCTGTTGTGTTTTCCGCTATGGGCGGGTTTTTGTTTGTGTTTTCTTTTATTTTCATTATAAGGGGGGACTCTCTATTGGAGGCTTTGGTAAGTTAATTTGAGCATTTTAAAATCCAAAAATAGCGGGATGGATTTGTCGAAATCGCCGCCTACGTCCATACCACGTTGAAAGCACCGATCTCGTTCGATCTCGGAAGTTAGCAACGTCGGGCTCGGTCAGTACTTGCATGGGTGACCGGTGGGAATACCGGGTGTCGTAGGCGTTTTATTTTATTTCATTTTAAGACGACATAGTTTTGTAAGATCAATAACACATTTAAATCAAAGCGCTGTCGCCCGATCGTCGTCTACGCCCATACAACGTTGAAGCACTGGTCTCGTCTGATCTCAAAAGTTAAGCAGCGTCGGGCTCGCGTCAGTACTTGCATGGGTGACCGGCTGGGGAATTACCCGGGTGTCGTAGACGTTTTCTTTATTTTCATTTTGAGACTAAATCGTTTTGTAGTTCAAGAGCGCATGTAAAATAAAAGGGCTAATGGTCTGACCGTCGTCTACGTCCATACCACCGTTTTGAATGCACTAGGGACCGATCTCATTCTCGAGATCGGAAGTTTAAGCAACGGACGGGCTTCGGTCAGTACTTTGCATGTGTGACGGTGGGTTAGCGGTTGTCGTGGCCGTTTTCTTTATCTCATTTTTTCGACTACTTAGTTATTTGTTAGTTCAATGGCACATTTAAAATCAAAGGGCTGGATTGTGTATCGAAGTCTTCGACAATACCACGTAGAATAGCAAGACGACATTTATCAATTCTCGGACGGTAAGAACGATCGGGCTCGCGTGAGTACTGTGCATGCCTGACCGGCTGAGAATTACGAATAGCGTACGGCGTTTTCTTGATTTCATTTTAAGATTACAACGTTTTGTAAGTTCAATAGCACATTTAAAATCAAAGCGCATATGCCCTGATCGTCGTCTAACGTCCATACCACGTTCGAAGCCCACCCGTATCTTCGCACGCTCCTCTGTTGTTAAGCAATGTCGGGCTCGCGCAGTACTTGCATGGAAGTGACCGGCTGGAATACGTGGTGTCGTAGAAGTTTTCTTTAGGTCATTTTAGAAATACGTAGCTTCGTTGACTTCGGTGTGCTGTACTTGCATGGGTTTTAGGGTAGATCGGCTTGGGGAATTATGGCCGCACTGGGGGGTCGTGAGGCGCGTTATTCTTTATCTGCATAGTGTAAGTAGACTATGCCAGCGTTTGTAATTTTAGAATTGAGCCATTGTTAAACAGGAGCGGCATGAGTGTGATTCGAATCGCGCCGCCTACGTACTTACGACGTTGAAAGGACCCGATGTCTCTAGTGGTCGATTTCGGAGGACAGTTTGAGCAACGTCGAGTGTCGGTCAGTAGCTTGCATGGAGTGTGACCGGTGGGAATACCGGGTGTCGTAGGCGTTTTCTTTATTTCATTTTA
>CAVMBJ020000172.1:0-20801 GCA_963675895.2 Styela plicata
TTTCGTAGCAAAGACCATTGCATCTGTTTTGCATTTTTTTTCAGTAACGAATGCATCCCTTTCAATGTCCAAGTTCTAATCTTGACTTGGAAGCCTTGTAGTTTGTAATTTGAAGCAATTCTTTTTTGTGTCTCCCAACCCAACATTCTAATGGTGGTGATGAAATATTGTGTCAGCCTTGCATTTGGTCAAGTAAAGCATGCGCCCTTTTTGATTTCAAATTACTAAACGTATCTTTGGAAGTCCAATAGAATGAAATACGAGGCGTCTGATTTCCGACCTTAAAATTTTTTAAACAGTTTAAATATGCTTAAGATTTTCTAGATATTTTGGACCGACAGCTGCAACACAATGACCAAAAGATCACAACACCAAACAACTTCGATGTCCCGGTTACAAAGGTAAAATAGATTCAAAAAAAGGAAGAATGATGTTGCTGGAACATAACAACTTTTCAAGAAGTCTGGGTGGATAATGGTAAAACTAATACAACGACCTGAAGTAAGTTTTCTTTTTTTTATTTCGTATGATGGAGCCCAATGCCGGGCTTTTTTCTTGCGAGTCTGTGCATGCGTGCGTGAGTTTCAAAACCCATATTGTGTTTGTCGGAATGACTGTTGCATCTGTCTTGCACATTTGGTTTAGTGAAGCATGCGTCCTTTAAATGTCCATTTACTGACCATGTCTTGGACACCCATTAGACCGAAATAATGAGGCAGCCTGATTTACCACCATCAAATATTTTAAACAGTTAACTCGATCAAAATCCAAACAATAGCTGCGGCACAACGACCAAAGGAGACAACACCAAACAACTTCGGATGTCCCGATTACGAATGTAAAATACATTCAAAAAAGAATAATGGCAAAACTAATACAACGACCTGAAGTAAGTTTTCTTTTTTATTTCGTATGATTGATCCCAATGCCGGGTTTTTTTGCAATCTATGCATGCATGCGTCTATTTTAAAAACCCATATTGTTGTTGTCAGAATAACTGTTGCATCTGTCCTGCACATTTGGTTCAGTGAAGCATGCGTCCTTTTAATGACCATTTTCTGACCATGTCTTGGGCACCCATTAGACCGAATTATCAGGCAGCCTGATTTACCACCATCTATTGTTTTAAACAGTTTACTCGATCCTAATCCAAACGACAGCTGCGGCACAACTACCAAAGAAGAGAACACCAAACAACTTCGATGTCCCGGCTACGAAGGTAAAATACATTCAAAAAAGGAAGAATGATGTTGCTGGAACACAACAACAACTTTTCAAGAAGTCTGGATGGATAATGATAAAACTAATACAACAACCTGAAGTAAGTTTTTTTTTTTTTTATTTCGTATGATGGAGCCCAATGCCGGGCTTTTTTGTTGCGAGTCTGTGCATGCGTGCGTGAGTTTCAAAACCCATATTGTGTTTGTCGGAATGACTGTTGCATCTGTCTTGCACATTTAGTTGAGTGAAGCATGCGTCCTTTAAATGTCCATTTACTGACCATGTCTTGGACACCCATTAGACCGAAATATGAGGCAGCCTGATTTACCACCATCAAATGTTTTAAAACAGTTAACTCGATCAAAATCCAAACAATAGCTGCGGCACAACGACTAAAGGAGACAACACCAAACAACTTCGGATGTCCCGGTTACGATGGTCAAATATAAGCAAAAAAGGATAATGGCAAAACTAATACAACGACCTGAAGTAATTTTCCTTTTTTTTTATTTCGTATGATTGATCCCAATGTCGGGCTATTTTGTTGCGAGCCTGTGCGTGCGTGAGTTTCAAAACCCATATTGTAGTTGTCGGAATGACTGTTGCATCTGTCTTGCACATTTGGTTTAGTAAAGCATGCGTCTTTTAAATGTCCATTTTACTGACCATGTCTTGGACACCCATTAGACCGAAATATGAGGCAGCCTGATTTACCACCATCAAATGTTTTAAACAGTTAACTCTATCAAAATCCAAACAATAGCTGCGGCACAACGACCAAAGGAGACAACACCAAACAACTTCGGATGTCCCGGTTACGAAGGTCAAATACAAGCAAAAAAGGATAATGGCAAAACTAATACAACGACCTAAAGTAATTTTTCTTTTTTTTATTTCGTATGATTGATCCCAATGCCGGGCTATTTTGTATCGAGCCTGTGCGTGCGTGACTTTCAAAACCCATATTGTAGTTGTCGGAATGACTGTTGCATCTGTCCTGCACATTTGGTTTAGTGAAGCATGCGTCCTTTTAATGTCCATTTTCTGACCATGTCTTGGGCACCCATTAGACCGAATTATGAGGCAGCCTGATTTACCACCATCTATTGTTTTAAACAGTTTACTCGATCCTAATCCAAACGACAGCTGCGGCACAACTACCAAAGAAGAGAACACCAAACAACTTCGATGTCCCGGCTACGAAGGTAAAATACATTCAAAAAAGGAAGAATGATGTTGCTGGAACACAACAACAACTTTTCAAGAAGTCTGGATGCATAATGGTAAAACTAATGCAACGACCTTAAGGAAGTCTCTTTTATTATATTATTTCGAATGTTTGAATCTGCCGCCGGTCTTATAATGTGTGTGTTTTGAAACAAAAATTGTTTTTCGTAGCAAAGACCATTGCATCTGTTTTGCATTTTTTTCAGTAACGAATGCATCCCTTTCAATGTCCAAGTTCTAATCTTGACTTGGAAGCCTTGTAGTTTGTAATTTGAAGCAACTCTTTTTTGTGTCTCCCAACCCAACATTCTGATGGTGGTGATGAAATATTGTGTCAGCCTTGCATTTGGTCAAGTAAAGCATGCACCCTTTTTGATTTCAAATTACTAACCTTATCTTTGGAAGTCCAATAGAATGAAATACGAGGCGTCTGATTTCCGACCTTAAAATTTTTTAAACAGTTTAAATATGCTTAAGATTTTCTAGATATTTTGGGCCGACAGCTGCAACACAATGACCAAAAGATCACAACACCAAACAACTTCGATGTCCCGGTTACAAAGGTAAAATAGATTCAAAAAAGGAAGAATGATGTTGCTGGAACATAACAACTTTTCAAGAAGTCTGGGTGGATAATGGTAAAACTAATACAACGACCTGAAGTAAGTTTTTTTTTTTTTTATTTCGTATGATGGAGCCCAATGCCGGGCTTTTTTGTTGCGAGTCTGTGCATGCGTGCGTGAGTTTCAAAACCCATATTGTGTTTGTCGGAATGACTGTTGCATCTGTCTTGCACATTTAGTTTAGTGAAGCATGCGTCCTTTAAATGTCCATTTACTGACCATGTCTTGGACACCCATTAGACCGAAATATGAGGCAGCCTGATTTACCACCATCAAATGTTTTAAACAGTTAACTCGATCAAAATCCAAACAATAGCTGCAGCACAACGACCAAAGGAGACAACACCAAACAACTTCGGATGTCCCGGTTACGAAGGTCAAATACAAGCATAAAAGGATAATGGCAAAACTAATACAACGACCTGAAGTAATTTTTCTTTTTTTTGTTTCGTATGATTGATCCCAATGCCGGGCTATTTTGTTGCGAGCCTGTACGTGCGTGAGTTTCAAAACCCATATTGTAGTTGTCGGAATGACTGTTGCATCTGTCTTGCACATTTGGTTTAGTGAAGCATGCGTCCTTTTAATGTCCATTTTCTGACCATGTCTTGGGCACCCATTAGACCGAATTATGAGGCAGCCTGATTTACCACCATCTATTGTTTTAAACAGTTTACTCGATCCTAATCCAAACGACAGCTGCGGCACAACTACCAAAGGAGAGAACACCAAACAACTTTGATGTCCCGGCTACGAAGGTAAAATACATTCAAAAAAGGAAGAATGATGTTGCTGGAACACAACAACAACTTTTCAAGCAGTCTGGATGCATAATGGTAAAACTAATGCAACGACCTTAAGGAAGTCTCTTTTATTATATTATTTCGAATGTTTGAATCTGCCGCCGGTCTTATAATGTGTGTGTTTTGAAACAAAAATTGTTTTTCGTAGCAAAGACCATTGCATCTGTTTTGCATTTTTTTCAGTAACGAATGCATCCCTTTCAATGTCCAAGTTCTAATCTTGACTTGGAAGCCTTGTAGTTTGTAATTTGAAGCAATTCTTTTTTGTGTCTCCCAACCCAACATTCTGATGGTGGTGATGAAATATTGTGTCAGCCTTGCATTTGGTCAAGTAAAGCATTCGCCCTTTTTTGATTTCAAATTACTAAACGTATCTTTGGAAGTCCAATAGAATGAAATACGAGGCGTCTGATTTCCGACCTTAAAATTTTTTAAACAGTTTAAATATGCTTAAGATTTTCTAGATATTTTGGACAGACAGCTGCAACACAATGACCAAAAGATCACAACACCAAACAACTTCGATGTCCCGGTTACAAAGGTAAAATAGATTCAAAAAAGGAAGAATGATGTTGCTGGAACATAACAACTTTTCAAGAAGTCTGGGTGGATAATGGTAAAACTAATACAACGACCTGAAGTAAGTTTTTTTTTTTTTTATTTCGTATGATGGAGCCCAATGCCGGGCTTTTTTGTTGCGAGTCTGTGCATGCGTGCGTGAGTTTCAAAACCCATATTGTGTTTGTCGGAATGACTGTTGCATCTGTCTTGCACATTTGGTTTAGTGAAGCATGCGTCCTTTTAATGTCCATTTTCTGACCATGTCTTGGGCACCCATTAGACCGAATTATCAGGCAGCCTGATTTACCACCATCTATTGTTTTAAACAGTTTACTCGATCCTAATCCAAACGACAGCTGCGGCACAACTACCAAAGAAGAGAACACCAAACAACTTCGATGTCCCGGCTACGAAGGTAAAATACATTCAAAAAAGGAAGAATGATGTTGCTGGAACACAACAACAACTTTTCAAGAAGTCTGGATGGATAATGGTAAAACTAATACAACAACCTGAAGTAAGTTTTTTTTTTTTTTATTTCGTATGATGGAGCCCAATGCCGGGCTTTTTTGTTGCGAGTCTGTGCATGCGTGCGTGAGTTTCAAAACCCATATTGTGTTTGTCGGAATGACTGTTGCATCTGTCTTGCACATTTAGTTGAGTGAAGCATGCGTCCTTTAAATGTCCATTTACTGACCATGTCTTGGACACCCATTAGACCGAAATATGAGGCAGCCTGATTTACCACCATCAAATGTTTTAAACAGTTAACTCGATCAAAATCCAAACAATAGCTGCGGCACAACGACTAAAGGAGACAACACCAAACAACTTCGGATGTCCCGGTTACGATGGTCAAATATAAGCAAAAAAGGATAATGGCAAAACTAATACAACGACCTGAAGTAATTTTCCTTTTTTTTTATTTCGTATGATTGATCCCAATGTCGGGCTATTTTGTTGCGAGCCTGTGCGTGCGTGAGTTTCAAAACCCATATTGTAGTTGTCGGAATGACTGTTGCATCTGTCTTGCACATTTGGTTTAGTAAAGCATGCGTCTTTTAAATGTCCATTTACTGACCATGTCTTGGACACCCATTAGACCGAAATATGAGGCAGCCTGATTTACCACCATCAAATGTTTTAAACAGTTAACTCTATCAAAATCCAAACAATAGCTGCGGCACAACGACCAAAGGAGACAACACCAAACAACTTCGGATGTCCCGGTTACGAAGGTCAAATACAAGCAAAAAAGGATAATGGCAAAACTTATACAACGACCTAAAGTAATTTTTCTTTTTTTTATTTCGTATGATTGATCCCAATGCCGGGCTATTTTGTATCGAGCCTGTGCGTGCGTGAGTTTCAAAACCCATATTGTAGTTGTCGGAATGACTGTTTCATCTGTCTTGCACATTTGGTTTAGTAAAGCATGCGTCCTTTAAATGTCCATTTACTGACCAGGTCTTGGACACCCATTAGACCGAAATATGAGGCAGCCTGATTTACCAGCATCAAATGTTTTAAACAGTTAACTCGATCCAAATCCAAACTACAGCTGCAGCACAACGACCAAAGGAGACAACACCAAACAACTTCGGATGTCCCGGTTACGAAGGTAAAATACATTCAAAAAAGGAAGAATGATGTTGCTGGAACACAACAACAACTCTGCAAGCAGTCTGGATGGATAATGGTAAAACTAATGCAACGACCTGAAGGAAGTCTCTTTTATTATATTATTTCGAATGTTTGAAACTGCCGCCGGGCTTCTAATGTATGTGTTTTGATACAAAAAATTGTTTTTCGTAGCAAAGACGGTTGCATCTGTTTTGCATTTTCTTCAGTAACACATGCATCCCTTTCAATGTCCAAGTTCTAATCTTGACTTGGAAGCCTTGTAGTTTGTAATTTGAAGCAACTCTTTTTTGTGTCTCCCAAACCCAACATTCTGATGGTGGTGATGAAATATTGTGTCAGCCTTGCATTTGGTCAAGTAAAGCATGCGCCCTTTTTGATTTCAAATTACTAACCGTATCTTTGGAAGTCCAATAGAATGAAATACGAGGCGTCTGATTTCCGACCTTAAAATTTTTTAAACAGTTTAAATATGCTTAAGATTTTCTAGATATTTTGGGCCGACAGCTGCAACACAATGACCAAAAGATCACAACACCAAACAACTTCGATGTCCCGGTTACAAAGGTAAAATAGATTCAAAAAAGAAAGAATGATGTTGCTGGAAACACAACAACAACTTTTCAAGAAGTCTGGATGGATAATGGTAAAAACTAATACAACGACCTGAAGTAAGTTTTCTTTTTTTATTTCGTATGATGGAGCCCAATGCCGGGCTTTTTTGTTGTGAGTCTGTGCATGCGTTCGTGAGTTTCAAAACCCATATTGTGTTTGTCGGAATGACTGTTGCATCTGTCTTGCACATTTAGTTTAGTGAAGCATGCGTCCTTTAAATGTCCATTTACTGACCATGTCTTGGACACCCATTAGACCGAAATATGAGGCAGCCTGATTTACCACCATCAAATGTTTTAAACAGTTAACTCGATCAAAATCCAAACAATAGCTGCGGCACAACGACCAAAGGAGACAACACCAAACAACTTCGGATGTCCCGGTTACGAAGGTCAAATACAAGCAAAAAAGGATAATGGCAAAACTAATACAACGACCTGAAGTAATTTTTCTTTTTTTTATTTCGTATGATTGATCCCAATGCCGGGCTATTTTGTTGCGAGCCTGTGCGTGCGTGAGTTTCAAAACCCATATTGTAGAAGTCGGAATGACTGTTGCATCTGTCTTGCACATTTGGTTTAGTAAAGCATGCTTCCTTTAAATGTCCATTTACTGTCCAGGTGTTGGACACCCATTAGACCAAAATATGAGGCAGCCTGATTTACCAGCATCAAATGTTTTAAACAGTTAACTCGATCCAAATCCAAACTACAGCTGCAGCACGACGACCAAAGGAGACAACACCAAACAACTTCGAATGTCCCGGTTACGAAGGTAAAATACATTCAAAAAAGGAAGAATGATGTTGCTGGAACACAACAACAACTCTGCAAGCAGTCTGGATGGATAATGGTAAAACTAATGCAACGACCTGAAGGAATTCTCTTTTATTATATTATTTCGAATGTTTGAAACTGCCGCCGGGCTTCTAATGTATGTGTTTTGAAACAAAAATTGTTTTTCGTAGCAAAGACGGTTGCATCTGTTTTGCATTTTTTTCAGTAACGCATGCATCCCTTTCAATGTCCAAGTTCTAATCTTGACTTAGAAGCCTTGTAGTTTGTAATTTGAAGCAACTCTTTTTTGTGTCTCCCAACCCAACATTCTGATGGTGGTGATGAATTATTGTGTCAGCCTTGCATTTGGTCAAGTAAAGCATGCGCCCTTTTTGATTTCAAATTACTAAACGTATCTTTGTATGTCCAATAGAATGAAATACGAGGCGTCTGATTTCCGACCATAAAATTTTTTAAACAGTTTAAATATGCTTAAGATTTTCTAGATATTTTGGACCGACAACTGCAACACAACGACCAAAAGATCACAACACCAAACAACTTCGATGTCCCGGTTACGAAGGTGAAATACATTCAAAAAAGGATAATGGCAAAACTAATACAACGACGTGAAGTAAGTTTTCTTTTTTTTATTTTGTATGATTGAGCCCAATGCCGGCTTTTTTGTTGCGAGTCTATGCATGCGTGCGCGAGTTTCAAAACCCATATTGTGTTTGTCGGAATGACTGTTGCATCTGTCTTGCACAATTGTTGCATGCGTGTGTGAGTTTCAAAACCCATATTGTCGTTGTCGGAGGAGACAACACCAAACAACTTCGGATGTCCCATTTACGAAGGTGAAATACATTCAAAAAAGGATATTGGCAAAACTAATACAACGACGTGAAGTAAGTTTTCTTTTTTTATTTCGTATGATTGAGCCCAATGCCGGGCTTTTTTGTTGCGAGTCTATGCATGCGTGCGCGAGTTTCAAAACCCATATTGTGTTTGTCGGAATGACTGTTGCATCTGTCTTGCGCAATTGTTGCATGCGTGTGCGAGTTTCAAAACCCATATTGTCGTTGTCGGAATGACTGTTGCATCTGTCTTGCACATTTGGTTTAGTGAAGCATGCATCCTTTAAATGTCCATTTACTGACAGGTCTTGGACACCCATTAAACCGAAATATGAGACAGCCTGATTTACCACCATTTAATGTTTAAAACAGTTTACTCGATCCTAATCCAAATGACAGCTGCGGTACAACTACCAAAGGAGACAACACCAAACAACTTCGATGTCCCGGCTACGAAGGTAAAATACATTCAAAAAAGGAAGAATGATGTTGCTGGAACACAACAACAACTCTGCTAGCAGTCTGGATGGATAATGGTAAAACTAATGCAACGACCTGAAGGAATTCTTTTTTATTATATTATTTCGAATGTTTGAAACTGCCGCCGGGCTTCTAATGTGTGTGTTTTGAAACAAAATTTGTTTTTCGTAGCAAAGACGGTTGCATCTGTTTTGCATTTTTTTCAGTAACGCATGCATTCCTTTAAATGTCCAAGTTCTAATCTTGACTTAGAAGCCTTGTAGTTTGTAATTTTGAAGCAACTCTTTTTTGTGTCTCCCAACTCAACATTCTGATGGTAGTGATGAATTATTGTGTCAGCCTTGCATTTGGTCAAGTAAAGCATGCGCCCTTTTTGATTTCAAATTACTAAACGTATCTTTGTATGTCCAATAGAATGAAATACGAGGCGTCTGATTTCCGACCATAAAATTTTTTAAACAGTTTAAATATGCTTAAGATTTTCTAGATATTTTGGACCGACAACTGCAACACAACGACCAAAAGATCACAACACCAAACAACTTCGATGTCCCGGTTACGAAGGTGAAATACATTCAAAAAAGGATAATGGCAAAACTAATACAACGACGTGAAGTAAGTTTTCTTTTTTTTATTTCATATGATTGAGCCCAATGCCGGGCTTTTTTGTTGCGAGTCTATGCATGCGTGCGCGAGTTTCAAAACCCATATTTTGTTTGTCGGAATGACTGTTGCATCTGTCTTGCACAATTGTTGCATGCGTGTGTGAGTTTCAAAACCCATATTGTCGTTGTCGGAGGAGACAACACCAAACAACTTAGGATGTCTCATTTACGAAGGTGAAATACATTCAAAAAAGGATAATGGCAAAACTAATACAACGACGTGAAATAAGTTTTCTTTTTTTATTTCGTATGATTGAGCCCAATGCCGGGCTTTTTTGTTGCGAGTCTATGCATGCGTGCGCGAGTTTCAAAACCCATATTGTGTTTGTCGGAATGACTGTTGCATCTGTCTTGCACAATTGTTGCATGCGTGTGTGAGTTTCAAAACCCATATTGTCGTTGTCGGAATGACTGTTGCATCTGTCTTGCACATTTGGTTTAGTGATGCATGCGTCCTTTTTATGTCCATTTTCTGACCATGTCTTGGGCACCCATTAGACCGAATTATGAGGCAGCCTGATTTACCACCATCTATTGTTTTAAACAGTTTACTCGATCCTAATCCAAACGACAGCTGCGGCACAACTACCAAAGGAGAGAACACCAAACAACTTTGATGTCCCGGCTACGAAGGTAAAATACATTCAAAAAAGGAAGAATGATGTTGCTGGAACACAACAACAACTTTTCAAGCAGTCTGGATGCATAATGGTAAAACTAATGCAACGACCTTAAGGAAGTCTCTTTTATTATATTATTTCGAATGTTTGAATCTGCCGCCGGTCTTATAATGTGTGTGTTTTGAAACAAAAATTGTTTTTCGTAGCAAAGACCATTGCATCTGTTTTTGCATTTTTTTCAGTAACGAATGCATCCCTTTCAATGTCCAAGTTCTAATCTTGACTTGGAAGCCTTGTAGTTTGTAATTTGAAGCAATTCTTTTTTGTGTCTCCCAACCCAACATTCTGATGGTGGTGATGAAATATTGTGTCAGCCTTGCATTTGGTCAAGTAAAGCATTCGCCCTTTTTGATTTCAAATTACTAAACGTATCTTTGGAAGTCCAATAGAATGAAATACGAGGCGTCTGATTTCCGACCTTAAAATTTTTTTAAACAGTTTAAATATGCTTAAGATTTTCTAGATATTTTTGGACCGACAGCTGCAACACAATGACCAAAAGATCACAACACCAAACAACTTCGATGTCCCCGGTTACAAAGGTAGAATAGATTCAAAAAAGGAAGAATGATGTTGCTGGAACATAACAACTTTTCAAGAAGTCTGGGTGGATAATGGTAAAACTAATACAACGACCTGAAGTAAGTTTTCTTTTTTTTATTTCGTATGATGGAGCCCAATGCCGGGCTTTTTTCTTGCGAGTCTGTGCATGCGTGCGTGAGTTTCAAAACCCATATTGTGTTTGTCGGAATGACTGTTGCATCTGTCTTGCACATTTGGTTTAGTGAAGCATGCGTCCTTTAAATGTCCATTTACTGACCATGTCTTGGACACCCATTAGACCGAAATAATGAGGCAGCCTGATTTACCACCATCAAATATTTTTAAACAGTTAACTCGATCAAAATCCAAACAATGGCTGCGGCACAACGACCAAAGGAGACAACACCAAACAACTTCGGATGTCCCGATTACGAATGTAAAATACATTCAAAAAAGAATAATGGCAAAACTAATACAACGACCTGAAGTAAGTTTTCTTTTTTATTTCGTATGATTGATCCCAATGCCGGGTTTTTTTGCAATCTATGCATGCATGCGTCTATTTTAAAAAACCCATATTGTTGTTGTCGGAATAACTGTTGCATCTGTCCTGCACATTTGGTTCAGTGAAGCATGCGTCCTTTTAATGTCCATTTTCTGACCATGTCTTGGGCACCCATTAGACCGAATTATCAGGCAGCCTGATTTACCACCATCTATTGTTTTAAACAGTTTACTCGATCCTAATCCAAACGACAGCTGCGGCACAACTACCAAAGAAGAGAACACCAAACAACTTCGATGTCCCAGCTACGAAGGTAAAATACATTCAAAAAAGGAAGAATGATGTTGCTGGAACACAACAACAACTTTTCAAGAAGTCTGGATGGATAATGGTAAAACTAATACAACAACCTGAAGTAAGTTTTTTTTTTTTTATTTCGTATGATGGAGCCCAATGCCGGGCTTTTTTGTTGCGAGTCTGTGCATGCGTGCGTGAGTTTCAAAACCCATATTGTGTTTGTCGGAATGACTGTTGCATCTGTCTTGCACATTTAGTTGAGTGAAGCATGCGTCCTTTAAATGTCCATTTACTGACCATGTCTTGGACACCCATTAGACCGAAATATGAGGCAGCCTGATTTACCACCATCAAATGTTTTAAACAGTTAACTCGATCAAAATCCAAACAATAGCTGCGGCACAAACGACTAAAGGAGACAACACCAAAACAACTTCGGATGTCCCGGTTACGATGGTCAAATATAAGCAAAAAAGGATAATGGCAAAAACTAATACAACGACCTGAAGTAATTTTCCTTTTTTTTTTATTTTGTATGATTGATCCCAATGTCGGGCTATTTTGTTGCGAGCCTGTGCGTGCGTGAGTTTTCAAAACCCCATATTGTAGTTGTCGGAATGACTGTTGCATCTGTCTTGCACATTTGGTTTAGTAAAGCATGCGTCTTTTAAATGTCCATTTACTGACCATGTCTTGGACACCCATTAGACCGAAATATGAGGCAGCCTGATTTACCACCATCAAATGTTTTTAAACAGTTAACTCTATCAAAATCCAAACAATAGCTGCGGCACAACGACCAAAGGAGACAACACCAAACAACTTCGGATGTCCCGGTTACGAAGGTCAAATACAAGCAAAAAAAGGATAATGGCAAAACTTATACAACGACCTAAAGTAATTTTTCTTTTTTTTATTTCGTATGATTGATCCCAATGCCGGGCTATTTTGTATCGAGCCTGTGCGTGCGTGAGTTTTCAAAACCCATATTGTAGTTGTCGGAATGACTGTTTCATCTGTCTTGCACATTTGGTTTAGTAAAGCATGCGGTCCTTTAAATGTCCATTTACTGACCCAGGTCTTGGACACCCATTAGACCGAAATATGAGGCAGCCTGATTTACCAGCATCAAATGTTTTTAAACAGTTAACTCGATCCAAATCCAAACTACAGCTGCAGCACAACGACCAAAGGAGACAACACCAAACAACTTCGGATGTCCCGGTTACGAAGGTAAAATACATTCAAAAAAGGAAGAATGATTGTTGCTGGAACACAACAACAACTCTGCAAGCAGTCTGGATGGATAATGGTAAAACTAATGCAACGACCTGAAGGAAGTCTCTTTTTATTATAATATTTTCGAATGTTTGAAACTGCCGCCGGGCTTCTAATGTATGTGTTTTGATACAAAAATTGTTTTTCGTAGCAAAGACGGTTGCATCTGTTTTGCATTTTTCTTCAGTAACACATGCATTCCCTTTCAATGTCCAAGTTCTAATCTTGACTTGGAAGCCTTGTAGTTTGTAATTTGAAGCAACTCTTTTTTGTGTCTCCCAACCCAACATTCTGATGGTGGTGATGAAATATTGTGTCAGCCTTGCATTTGGGTCAAGTAAAGCATGCGCCCTTTTTGATTTCAAATTACTAACCGTATCTTTGGAAGTCCAATAGAATGAAATACGAGTGCGTCTGATTTCCGACCTTAAAATTTTTTAAACAGTTTAAATATGCTTAAGATTTTCTAGATATTTTGGGCCGACAGCTGCAACACAATGACCAAAAAGATCACAACACCAAACAACTTCGATGTCCCGGTTACAAAGGTAAAATAGATTCAAAAAAGAAAGAATGATGTTGCTGGAACACAACAACAACTTTTCAAGAAGTCCTGGATGGATAATGGTAAAACTAATACAACGACCTGAAGTAAGTTTTCTTTTTTTATTTCGTATGATGGAGCCCAATGCCGGGCTTTTTTTGTTTTGAGTCTGTGCATGCGTTCGTGAGTTTTTCAAAACCCATATTGTGTTTGTCGGAATGACTGTTGCATCTGTCTTGCACATTTAGTTTAGTGAAGCATGCGTCCTTTAAATGTCCCATTTACTGACCATGTCTTGGACACCCATTAGACCGAAATAAGAGGCAGGCCTGATTATTACCACCATCAAATGTTTTTAAACAGTTAAACTCGATCAAAATCCAAACAATAGCTGCGGCACAACGACCAAAGGAGACAACACCAAACAACTTCGGATGTCCCGGTTACGAAGGTCAAATACAAGCAAAAAAGGATAATGGCAAAACTAATACAACGACCTGAAGTAATTTTTCTTTTTTTTATTTCGTATGATTGATCCCAATGCCGGGCTATTTTGTTTTTGCGAGCCTGTGCGTGCGTGAGTTTCAAAACCCATATTGTAGTTGTCGGAATGACTTTGCATCTGTCTTGCACATTTGGTTTAGTAAAGCATGCTTCCTTTAAATGTCCCATTTACTGTCCAGGTGTTGGACACCCATTAGACCAAAATATGAGGCAGCCTGATTTACCAGCATCAAATGTTTTTAAACAGTTAACTCGATCCAAATCCAAAACTACAGCTGCAGCACGACGACCAAAGGAGACAACACCAAACAACTTTCGAATGTCCCGGTTACGAAGGTAAAATACATTCAAAAAAGGAAGAATGATGTTGCTGGAACACAACAACAACTCTGCAAGCAGTCTGGATGGATAATGGTAAAACTAATGCAACGACCTGAAGGAATTCTCTTTTTATTATATTATTTCGAATGTTTGAAACTGCCGGCCGGGCTTCTAATGTATGTGTTTTTGAAACAAAAATTGTTTTTCGTAGCAAAGACGGTTTGCATCTGTTTTGCATTTTTTTTTCAGTAAACGCATGCATCCCTTTCAATGTCCAAGTTCTAATCTTGACTTAGAAGCCTTTGTAGTTTGTAATTTGAAGCAACTCTTTTTTGTGTCTCCCCAACCCAACATTCTGATGGTGGTGATGAATTATTGTGTCAGCCTTGCATTTGGTCAAGTAAAGCATGCGCCCTTTTTGATTTCAAATTACTAAACGTTTCTTTGTATGTCCAATAGAATGAAATACGAGGCGTCTGATTTCGACCATAAAAATTTTTTAAACAGTTTAAATATGCTTAAGATTTTCTAGATATTTTGGACCGACAACTGCAACACAACGACCAAAAGATCACAAACACCAAACAACTTCGATGTCCCGGTTACGAAGGTGAAATACATTCAAAAAAAGGATAATGGCAAAAACTAATACAACGACGTGAAGTAAGTTCTTTTTTTTTATTTTGTATGATTGAGCCCAATGCCGGCTTTTTTGTTGCGAGTCTATGCATGCGTGCGCGAGTTTCAAAACCCATATTGTGTTTGTCGGAATGACTGTTGCATCTGTCTTGCACAATTGTTGCAATGCGTGTGTGTGAGTTTTCAAAACCCCATATTGTCGTTGTCGGAGGAGACAACACCAAACAACTTCGGATGTCCCATTTACGAAGGTGAAATACATTCAAAAAAAAGGATATTGGCAAAACTAATACAACGACGTGAAGTAAGTTTTCTTTTTTTATTTCGTATGATTGAGCCCAATGCCGGGCTTTTTTGTTGCGAGTCTATGCATGCGTGCGCGAGTTTCAAAACCCATATTGTGTTTGTCGAATGACTGTTGCATCTGTCTTGCGCAATTGTTTTGCATGCGTGTGCGAGTTTCAAAACCCATATTGTCGTTGTCGGAATGACTGTTGCATCTGTCTTGCACATTTGGTTTAGTGAAGCATTGCATCCTTTTAAATGTCCATTTACTGACAGGTCTTGGACACCCATTAAACCGAAATATGAGACAGCCTGATTTACCACCATTTAAATGTTTTAAAACAGTTTACTCGATCCTAATCCAAATGACAGCTGCGGTACAACTACCAAAGGAGACAACACCAAAACAACTTCGATGTCCCGGCTACGAAGGTAAAATACATTCAAAAAAGGAAAAGAAATGATGTTGCTGGAACACAACAACAACACTGCTAGCGCAGTCTGGATGGATAATGGTAAAAACTAATGCAACGACCTGAAGGAATTCTTTTTTATTATATTATTTCGAATGTTTGAAACTGCCGCCGGGCTTCTAATGTGTGTGTTTTGAAACAAAATTTGTTTTTTCGTACAAAGACGGTTGCATCTGTTTTTGCATTTTTTTCAGTAACGCATGCATTCCTTTAAATGTCCAAGTTCTAAATCTTGACTTAGAAGCCCTGTAGTTTGTAATTTGAAGCAACTCTTTTTTGTGTCTCCCAAACTCAACATTCTGATTGGGTAGTGATGAATTAATTGTGTCAGCCTTGCATTTGGTCAAGTAAAGCATGCGCCCTTTTTGATTTCAAATTACTAAACGTATCTTTTGAATGTCCAAAAGAAATGAAATACGAGGGCGTCCTGATTTCCGACCATAAAATTTTTTAAAACAGTTTAAATATGCTTAAGATTTTCTAGATATTTTGGACCGACAACTGCAACACAACGACCAAAAGATCACAACACCAAACAACTTCGATGTCCTGGTTACGAATGAGGTGAAATACATTCAAAAAAGGATTTAAATGGCAAAACTAATACAACGACGTGAAGTAAGTTTTCTTTTTTTATTTCATATGATTGAGCACCCCAATGCCGGGCTTTTTTGTTGCGAGTCTATGCATGCGGTTGCGCGAGTTTCAAAACCCATATTTTTGTTTGTCGAAATGACTGTTGCATCTGTCTTGCACAATTGTTGCATGCGTGTGTGTGAGTTTTCAAAACCCCATATTGTCGTTGTCGGAGAGAGACAACACCAAACAAACTTAGGATGTCCTCATTATACGAAGGTGAAATACATTCAAAAAAGGATAATGGCAAAACTAATACAACGACGTGAAATAAGTTTTCTTTTTTTTATTTCGTATGGTTTGAGCCCAATGCCCCGGGCTTTTTTGTTGCGAGTCTATGCATTGCGTGCGCGAGAGTTTCAAAACCATATTTGTGTTTGTCGGAATGACTGTTGCATCTGTCCTTGCACAATTGTTGCATGCGTGTGTGAGTTTCAAAACCCATATTGTCGTTGTCGGAATGACTGTTGCATCTGTCTTGCACATTTGGGGTTTAGTGATGCATGCGTCCTTTTAATGTCCATTTTCTGACCATTTGTCTTTGGGCACCCCATTAGACCGAAATTATGAGGCAGCCTGATTTACCACCATCTATTGTTTTAAACAGTTTACTCGATCCTAAATCCAAACGACAGCTGCGGCACCAAACTACCAAAGGAGAAGAACACCAAACAACTTTGATGTCCCGGCTACGAAGGTAAAATACATTTCAAAAAAGGAAGAATGATGTTGCTGGAACCACAACAACAACTTTTTCAAGCAGTCTGGATGCATAATGGTAAAGCTAATGCAACGACCTTAAGGAAGTCTCTTTTATTATATTATTTCGAATGTTTGAATCTGCCGCCGGTCTTATAATGTGTGTGTTTTTGAAACAAAAACTTGGTTTTTCGTAGCAAAGACCATTGCATCTGTTTTGCATTTTTTTCAGTAAACGAATGCATCCCTTTTCAATGTCCAAGTTCTAATCTTGACTTGGAAGCCTTGTAGTTTGTAATTTGAAGCAATTCTTTTTTTGTGTCCTCCCAACCCCAACATTCTGATATGGTGGTGATGAAATATTGTGTCAGCCTTGCATTTGGTCAAGTAAAAGCATGCGCCCTTTTTGATTTCAAATTACTAAACGTATCTTTGGAAGTCCAATAGAATGAAATACGAGGCGTCTGATTTCCGATTTCCACCGACCTTAAAATTTTTTTAAACAGTTTAAATATGACCCCCCCCTTAAGATTTTCTAGATATTTTTTTGACCGACAGCTGCAACGCAATGACCAAAAGATCACAACACCAAATTAACTTCGATGTCCCCCGGTTACAAAGGTTAAATAGATTCAAAAAAGGAAGAATGATGTTGCTGGAAACATAACAACTTTTCAAGAAGTCTGGGTGGATAATGGAAAAACTTAATACAACGACCTGAAGTAAGTTTTCATTTTTTATTTCGTATGATGGAGCCCAAAGGCCGGGCTTTTTTCCAGTGCGAGTCTGTGCATGCGTGCGTGAGTTTCAAAACCCATATTTGTTTTTGTCGGAATGACTGTTTGCATCTGTCTTGCACATTTGGTTTAGTGAAGCATTGCGTCTCCTTTAAATGTCCATTTACTGACCATGGGTCCTTGGACACCCATTAGACCCGAAATAATGAGGCAGCCTGATTTACCACCATCAAATATTTTAAACAGTTAACTCGATCAAAATCCAAACAATAGCTGCTCACACAACGACCAAAGGAGACAACACCAAACAACTTCGGATTCCCGGTTACGAATGTAAAATAACATTCAAAAAAGAATAATCGGCAAAACAAATACAACGACCAGAAGTAAATTTTCTTTTTTAATTTCGTATGATTGATCCCAATGCCGGGTTTTTTTGCAATCTATGCACGCATTGCGTCTATTTTAAAAAACCCATATTGTTGTTGTCGGAATAACTGTTGCATCTGTCTGATACACATTTGGTTCAGTGAAGCATGCGTCCTTTTAATGTCCATCTTTCTGACCATGTCTTTGGGCACCCAATTAGACCGAATTTATCAGGCAGCCTGATTTACCACCATCTATTGTTTTAAACAGTTTTACTCGATCCTAATCCAAACGACAGTCTGCGGCAACAACTACCAAAGAAGAAACACCAAACAACTTCGATGTCCCGGCTACGAAGGTAAAATACATTCAAAAAAGGAAGAATGATGTTGCTGGAACACAACAACAACTTTTCAAGAAGTCTGGATGGATAATGGTAAAATCTTAATACACACAACCCCTGAAGTAAGTTTTTTTTTTTTTATTTCGCCCCCAATGATGGAGCCAATGCCGGGCTTTTTTTGTTGCGAGTCTGTGCATGCATCGTGCGTTGAGTTTCAAAAAACCCATATTGTGTTGTTTGTCGGAATGACTGTTGCATCTGTCTTGCACATTTATTTAGTGAAAAGCATGCGTCCCTTTAAATGTCCATTTTCTGACCATGTCCTTGGGCACCCATTAGACCGAATTATTGAGGCACAGCCTGATTTAACCACCATCTATTGTTTTTAAAAAAAAAAAAAAAAACAATCTTTGTTTAAAAAAAAAACAAAACAGTTTACCTCGATCCTAATCCAAAACGACAGCTGCGGCACAACTACCAAAGGGAGAGAACACCAAAACAACTTTGATGTCCCGCCCCCCGGCTACGAAGGTAAAAATACATTCAAAAAAGGAAGAATGAATGTTGCTGGAACACAACAACAACTTTTCAAGCAGTCTGGATGGTGATAATGGGTAAAGCTCAGTATGCAACGACCTTAAGGAAGTCTCTTTTATTAATATTATTTTCGAATGTTTTGAATCTGTCCGCCGGTCTTATAATGATTGTGTGTTTTGAAAACAAAAATTGTTTTTTTCGTAGCAAAGACCATTTGCATCTGTTTTGCCATTTTTTTCAGTAAAAACGAATGCATCCCTTTCAAATGTACCAAGTTCTAATCTTGACTTGGAAGCCTTGTAGTTTTGTAAATTTGAAAGCAAATTCTTTTTTGTGTCTCCCCAACCCAACATTCTGATGGTGGTGAATGAAATATTGTTGGTCAGCCTTGCATTTGGTCAAGTAAAAGCATAGCGCCCCCCCTTTTTTTGATTTTTCAAATTAACTAAACGTTTGAAAATCTTTTGAAGATCCAATAGAATGAAATAACGAGGCGTCCTGATTTTCCGACCTTAAAATTTTTTTAAACAGTTTAAATATGCTAAAGATTTTGCCTAGATATTTTGGACCGACACTGCAAAAACGCAATGAACAAAAGATCACAACAATAAGACTTTATCCCACCAAATACTTCGAGGTCCCGGTTTTACGAAAAGGAAAAAATTAGATTCAAAAATGAAGGAATGATGAAATGTTTGGACACATAACAACTTTCAAGAAGACTGGGTGGATAATGGTAAACTAATACAACGAACCTGAAGTAAGTCCTTTCTTTTATTATTAGTATTTCGAATGGATGGAGCCCAATGCCGGCTTTATTTCTTGCGAATCTGTGCATGGTAGTTTGAGTTCAAAACCCATAATTGTGAATTGTCGTAAATGACTGTTGCATCTTTCCTTGCACAATCCAGTTTTAGTGGAAGCATGCGTCCCTTTAAATGTCCATTTAACAGACACAATGTCATGGACACCCAATATACCGAAATAATGAGGCAACCTGAGTTAACCACCCATCAAATACTTTAAACAGATAACTCGATCAAAATCCAAACAATAGCTTGCGGGCACAACGACCAAAGGAACAACACCAACAAAATTTGGATGTCCCCGTTACGAAATGTAAAATACAATTCAAACAAGAAAGGAATAATGGCAAAACAAATACATACAACGACCAGAAGTAAGTTGTTCTGTTTTATTTCCGTATGAATGATCCCAATGCCCGGGTTTTTATTGCAATCTATTCACGCACAGCGTATCTATTTTAAAAAACCCATAATGTATTTGTCGGAACAAATGAGCAACTGTACTTCACAATTGGTTCAGTGAATCATGCGTCCCTATTTAATGAAAATTTTCCGACCAAGTCCTAAAAAAATTATTTAAACAAAGTTTAAATATGCTTTACTGATATTTTCTACCACAATTGATTTGGACCCGAACAAGTCGATGCCAAATCCAAACGACATCTGCGGCCCAACTACCAAACAAGACAACACCAAAAAAACTTCGATGTCCCCCCCCGGTTACAAAATGTAAAAAATAGAATAACAAAAAAAGGAAGACAGATGTTTTTGCTTGGAACAACAACCAAACCCAACTTTATCAAAGAAAGACCTGGCATGGAAAATGGGTAAAAAACTGAATCCCAACGCACCTGAAGTAAAAAGAGTTTTCTTTTTTTTATTAATTTCGTAAAAAATGATGGGAAGGCCTTCAAATGGCCCGGGGGCCCTTTTTTGTTGCCGAGTACTGGGTGGCATTGCCGTGCGGACCGTGATTTTCAAAACCCATAATTTTTGTGGGGGTTTTATTTGTCGGGAATGACCTGTTGCAACAATCCTGTTCCACTAGCACCAAATTTTTAGTTTAGTGAAGACATGCGTCCCACCCTTTAAATGTCCCCCCATTTTTTTACTGAACCAAATGTCTTGGACACAAA
>CAVMBJ020000173.1:0-20706 GCA_963675895.2 Styela plicata
TAACCTCGATGTCTAAGCGACATCCCCCGCAACCACAGATAACCGCAGGAGAATGGGAAAAAAATTTTCCCAATAAAAGCCCCCAATTTTTTTTAATTTTTTTTGTCTGGATTTAATATATTTAAAAATGTTTGTTTCCCCATTGGGGTTGTCTCAATGCTGGACGTTGACTTATTGGATGTTGTTTGTTTTTGAATATTTCTAATTTGTATGGAATTTAGTTCCCCTCTAATATTCCTTTGTTCTTACAATTCGTTTTTATTGAATCCCGTTGTTGTTTGCTTCAAGCACATTTCATCCAGTTATGGTTGTGTTTCTTTTTGCTATTAGTTCTTTTTAAAGAAAAATTTTACTGAAATTTTCGAAAAAAAAAACTTAAAGGATGTACTTCGAGCGTATTCGAAGGCATTTGTGATTGAACGTCGGGTATCGGCAAAAAAAATGGTATCGGTATATCTCTGATTAAAACATGAAATCACGGTGGCACGATACCAAAGAACTCCCGTTGAATATTAGCCTAAATCGTGTGAGAGAACTTTTATTTTTTTTGCGAAATTATCAAAAGTTTTATTTTGTTTTTGTGATCCTGGGATAAAACTTGGGGTCGCACTGGAGAAATACTTCTCCGTTTTTTAAAAAACATAGAATCTGAACTATTTTCGTTCAGTTTGGCTACAAAGTATGTATTATTTCCTCTCTGTTAATGTGCCTTGCGTTCCCCTAAAAGGGAAGGATCAACTTTTTTGTCCAAATTTCATTTCTGTGTTGACCTACAGAAAAGTTTGAATGCAAATTACTGTTAACAAAAGCTGAATTAGCGCTATCCCCCACCAAAAATTGAAAACAATTCTTATGCATTTTTAAACACGGGAGTGGAAGTGGAATTTTTTTGATCTATCTCCCCAAAGTGGGTGGGGCTACTGGCAGCTGGCAAAATTTGATTCTGGTCCCCCATGTCATCGTGAAAAAAAACTGCATTTTTTTCAATTCCCTCAAAAAAAAGAGGCAATGTATATGTTCCAAAGATCACTAGTTTTGGTCTCCCATAATAGGTTGTCAAACTATTTTAAATAGGGCAAAATTGGGATGACCCCCTGAGTGATATTTTTTTTGAAGAAGGTGTGTGTTGGCGGTTTCACGGAATAAATTTTTTTTTCATGAGGCAAAAAAATTCGTCGCCCTATAAAGTGGCCGCTAGAGCAAAAACCCTTATCCTCGCAACTTTCAAGACTTTATGGGAACCAAATTTTTGAACAGTATCAAATTTAGGGCTTGTTCTCTTTAAAAATTCAGAGGAGACTTTGCGATTTAGAAAATTTTTTTCTTAGAGGAGAATTTTTTTTAGAATTATACTCAATATTTTTCAAGTGTAATTATTTTATATAAAAAAAACATCCACCTTTTCCGCAGCAGGATATAATTTAAAAATGTGCAATTAGTGCTGCTGTGCAGTAAATTTTTTTTTGAATCTTGTGTTAGTTTTAAAACAATTGCCATTTCAATTAAAATAACTATTTATTTAAAAACCGGTTTGCTATACTCTATCCAAAGATAAGCAAACAATGCCCGCTTTCGGTATTTTTCTGATCAATAATGGCAGTCACAGACCCACAGTCGCAGGACCAAACTGCAGTAACTATACGTTCATACCGTGGTTGCGATTCAGCGAAAAATGGGTTATAATAATTTTCCTCACGGTAGATAGCTGACTAGTTCAAAAAAAAAAAGTCGCAAGTAGAAATGTCGGGCAATGAAATCCCAAATGGAGGTCATAATAAAACAAATTATCATAAACAATTCTATACTTCTTTTTCGTCCGACCCTGTAACGTTTTGAATCCAAATGATTCGAAGAAGAGAACAGCTTTGTTTATGAAACAATGGTTTATATTTTTTTTTCCCAGAAAATAATTTTTTGCGCTCAAATTTGCCAATTTGAGTATTTGTGTTTCAAAAAACCTCCTTGTATCTCAATATTTAGCAACTCGGTTTTATATTGATTTTTGCAGTCAATTCCGACCTTCTTTTGGAAACAGTTTTTTTTATATGTTACGCTTACGTAAAACTGTAAGTAGCTTTGACAAATGGCAAATCTCTAATAACAATGACAGATGCCATGCTATCTTCCCCCCATGGCGCAACAAAATCCACGGAGCCCTGAAGCGGAGTTTTTCATTCGATAGGATTGAAAAACATATGTCGATATCTTTTATTTTGATTTTACTGGTTTAACTGGATTTGTTTGTTAGTTTCCCGTTGTGCGTTTGCTATAAAGTAATATTTCTTTCCCTTTTCCGTAATCCGGTAAAAAAACCAGCGAATTTTAAATCCGGAAAAATTAAAACAGTAGCTGCGGGGGGCCACCAATTCAGAACAACATTTAAGCCTTATATTTGAGGACAAGGTGCCTAGCATGCTTGATTGGGACAATAATTGCCAATTGTATCGAGCTTGCGGAAATCGATACCATCAACAAAGATTGTTTTGATGCCCCAAATCTATCTTGCTGGACAAGTATTATGAAATGTCTCTCTCTTCTCGTGTCTGAGAATAAAATCAATTGGGAAAAATAACAATGCCAATCCTGATACCCGGTTAAATCCCCTGGACTTTGTCGGAAAATAAAAAACCGAGTAATTGGTCATTAATTGGAAATGAAGCAAGATGGTAGCATTTATGACTAGGATTATCAATCCACAGACTAACGATTCCGTTTGAATTGTTTTATTAAGTCTCTCAGAAATCACCTGATGTATTGTCTTGCCACTTCAAATGTCAAAAACGGTATGTACTGGAGGAATCCTCGAATTTTCGTCTCGTGAGTCACACTGGCAAAGGAAAAAAAATCGATAAAGGTCCAAATCATTGTTTCATATTTGCCACTCAAAAATTTCATTATCTGGTACACTGTTTCTGTTAACAAAGCCCTCCGACAGGGTTACAATCCACTGCACAAACTCTGACTTCCTGTTAAGGAGCCTATTAGGTTTTCCACCATAATGTGGATTATTAGCCGGATGCTCGAAACAAAGCTAATCATCCTGCTAATGAAAGTCGTTAAACCACTAGGCATGTTATTGAATATCAGAATCACGGAAACTCTTTACAAGCACGCCATTATCGCACTCCCTTAATCAATCTTCATTTGTTGTACTAATCACTGATTCGACCCAACATGGAGTATTGCAGTCACTATTTGGGGACAGTGCCGCTGTCACTGTTCTCAGCACGCTCGATCGTATTCAACGCCGTGTGATCAATATGATTTGGCCCTAAACTTTCTTCCGGTCGGCAAAAAGTTTGTCAACGTCATATTTGTGTAATTTAAAGATATTATAATGGTCATTGTTCAAGGGAAGCTTTCTGCCCCCTCGTCCCACCCTCACTGAACAAAAATTTATAAACTGGGTCCACACAAGGATTGGCTACCAAGTCCGTACGTAAACTGTGGAGGGCAACCACAATATCACAAAACAGTTATATTTTTTTTTTTTATGCAAGAAGCTTTTTTTCTCCAAGGATCTCTAAACTTAAGAACTCCTTGCCTTCTCACTGTTTTCCTCGTCGGTGTTGACCCGCATGGCTTTTTAAAACTCATGTTTGATGGGACGATCTGCATATCATGGATGGGGCTTCCTTAATTTCCTTATTACTGCATTTCACGTAGCTTTTTTTGTACTTTAGGTAGTCGCTTGAGGAGAATTTTCAAGTGGGTTCTAGTGAAGTTTAGTACCACAACAATACCCTTTTAAAAAAAAGGTAGCACGAATCATGAAATTTGGGATATATTGTTAGGCACACCCCTAAAAAACAACCGCACTCGCGGAATCACGTCTATGACGTCATAACAAGCCAAAAACGACCGCTCGCAACACGCCCTCAGTGACCGCCCTAAACAAACACTGCGATAAACGCTATGGGCGGTAAGCGCTCTATTCTCCGTTTACGCACTCGATCAATTACTTTCTTTTGTTCTCTCCTTTTTAACCTTCGGTTCGACGCATCAAATGGGTAAACGATTTAACACCTAACGCCATATTATGAACCGCGCTAAGCCGATTCAAACCATATCAAAGACCATTCGTGACATTTATTACGGAAGCGATAAAAGTGAACTCCAATGAACATGATGGAACTGGCATGCAGTTGTCGCTAATTCCCCAATGAACTTTTTTAATGACCTGAAAAAGCTAATATGGCCCAGCATGACAGATTTAGTAGTGCCACAGCCATAATTCCAGCCAAAAATGCCAATAGCCCCCAGCATGAAGCTTAGTGCCACACAGGCCATAATTCCTCTAAAAAAAGGGGCCAATACCCCCTTCATAAAGATGAGAACTAAAGCCATGAAGTCCCTTTAATACGCTAATATCACCTTATGAAGTTGAGTGCCACGGCCCATAACGGCTCTATAAATGCTAATATCCCCTCATGCTTAGAAGTTTAGTACCACGGCCCATATTGACTCAAAAAATAAATGCTAAATATCCCCTCATGAAGTTGAGTACCAGCGACCATAATGGCCCCCTAAATAAGCTAATTATAAAATATCCCCTCATGAAGTTGAGTACCACGGACCATATTGGCTCAAAAAATGCAAAAATCCCCTCATGAAGTTGAGTACCACGGCCATATTGGCTCAAAAAATGCAAATATCCCCAAACCATGATAAATTGGAGTACCACGGCCAATATTGACTCAAAAAATGCTAATATCCCCCTCATGAAGTTTAGTACCACGGCCATATTGACTCAAAAAAAATGCTAATATCCCACCTCATGAAGTAAAGTAACCCCACGATCAAAAATGGCCCTAAATACGCTAATAACTCCTCATGAAGTTGAGTACCACGGCCAATATTGGCTCAAAAAAATGCAAAAATATCCCCTCATGAAGTTGAGTACCACGGCCCATAATTGGCTCAAAAAAAATGCAAATATGCCCCTCATGAATTGGAGTACCACGCCAATATTGACTCAAAAAATGCTTAATATCCCCTCATGAAGTTGTAAATCAAAAAAACACGACCATAATGGCCCGCTAAATACGCTTATAACTCCTCATGAACGTTTTGTTACCACGGCCATAAAAACCCAAAAATACCGCTAATAAACCCCTCATGAAAGTTTAGTACCACGGCCATATTGACCCTAAATACGCTAATAAAATAATCTCCTCATGAAGTTTAGTAAACCCCACGGCCATAATGACTCAAAAAAAAAATACGAAAAAATAATCCCCTTCAGTGAAGTTTGAGTACCACGACCATAAATGGCCCTGAAAACGCTTAAAATATGCCCCTCAATGAAGTTTAGTAACACGGCCATAATGAAATTAAAACGCTATTGATAAGACCACGACATGAAATTTGGTACTAACGGCCATAATGACTCAAAAAAAATGCGAATATCGCTTCACGAAGTTGAGTACCCACGGCGGCCATAATGGCTCAAAAAATGCTAAATATCCCCCTTATGAAATTTTGAGTACCAACGACCATAATTGACCCTAAATAACGCTAAAAACTCCTCATGAAGTTTAGTACACGGCCATAATGACTTCTGCAAAAAAATGAATAATATCCCCTCATGAAGTTGAAGTAACAAACGGTCATAATTGGCCCAAAAAATATGCAAATACGGGCCCCATGGAATTGAAGTACCCTACGGCCTTATTGACTCTAAAAAATGCGAACCCCTATCCCCCTCATGAAGTTGAGTACCACGGCCATAATGACTCCTAAATAAAACGCTATAATCCTCCTCATGAAGTTAAGTACCACGGCCATAATGACCCTAAAATGACGCTAAGATGCCTCCTCATGAAGTTTAGTACCCATAACAGCCATATAAAAACAAAATACGCTAATAACTCCCCTCATGAAGTTTAAGTACCACGGCCATATTGGCTCAAAAAAATAAAATATCCGTCTCCCTCATAAAGTTGAGTATCACTGCCAAATGACTCGCAAATACTCCATCCCATCTCATAAAGTTGAGCCCCACGGCCATAACGGGTCCATAAATGCTAATATCCCCTCATGAAGTTTAGTACCACGGCACGGCCATACTGACCCTTAAATACGCTAAGTATCCCCTTATGAAGTTGGAGTGTACCACGGTCATATTGACTCTGCAAAAAAACGCTAATATCCCCTCATGTATTTGAGTTCTAACGGCCATAATGGCCTTAAAAAATTGTGAATAGACCCTCATGAAGTTTAAGTTTACACATGGCCATAACCTTTATGAATATGTTGAAAACATCCGTTTTTTTGTTCTCAGAATGGGAGAAAGATTTTGCCATCGAATGTCAAATGAAATGATTTTTCAATGAATATAGCTACTAAATTATACTTTATTATATAAGTTTCTTTAGGTGATAATTCATGAATTAAGATTTCTTAAAAACTTGCCGTGCTATTTCTTTAAAAAACTAAAATTGAAAATTATAATGAAAACTTTAACAATTTCCTTTTCCCTACGAGATGTGATTAATAACCATTATATGAAAATGCTGTGAAGAATCATTTAGATTTTATTATTTTTACCAGAACCTAAGCAAATTCTAATATGAGTCTCTAATGTGATCAAGTATCAATTCTTTAAAGCGATCAACATAGGGGATTTAAATATGATATATATAATAAGTTTTCTGACTCAAATGCTAATGTATTGTTTTAAATATTTAGTGGGGTATCATAATCTTGCTTGACAGGAAGTTTAGTATTACCTGTCCAACCCATGTATAAAAACCCAAAATTGATTACGCGAAATATAAATATACATATATACTGCCTGGTGATTATGAGAATTCAAATAACTCGTATCATATCATTTGTGGTTCGTCGTCGTAGAAACTAGAAAGCATAATATAAAACAGTGCCTAAACCAAACCACAGGCCCACCCCATATTCCATAAGAATTAAAGTTGCGGGATTGCGTGAAAAATGGAAAAAATATGGTTAAAATTCCCCTGAAATGAAGATTAGTTGCTAATTACTTGCCCATAGAATATTTAATTTTGTTCACAAATCCCCGTTGAAGTAAGGCACAAATTAATGTTTAGTTTGACCATTTGCGGATTTTGAGATTGTGCGCACTATAGCAAATTTTTCCCGCGCGTTAAAAAATCGTTTATTTCATCTAATATCATGAACGTATAAAATTTTGAATGCAAGCGGCTTAAAAACTAAATGAAAACCGTAAATATATACATTGCAAAATAGACTTGAATACCCTACCATAATTCGATATTTGTTTGAATTATCAACGAATTTAGAAGTGTGGTTTTCTCTTGGGGTGCATGACTATTTAATTAATATACGAAAAGGCTACATTCCGTTTGAAAAAAGATCATACATTTTTGAATTTATCGAAATGGAATGCTGTTTCATCCTCATGAACAAATTCAAAATATACACATTCTTCTTTTAAGTTTGACATTTAAAACCAAGAATCACCGCATCCTCACAATGTAGAATCGAACATTACAAAATACGGTTTAAACCTGGCCATAACGTGATAGAATTTTTAAAAAATTTTTTTTTTTGTTCCCCAGAAATGGGTCAAATTATTTTGCAAAGCTGAATTTCCCATCCAAAATGTTTTACTTATAAACAAGCTGACATATTTTATGACGCTGAACTAATAAAAATGGAAAATTAAAATCGAGAAATTCGGCTAATTTAGGACGAATATACTGCTGGAATTTAAAGCTTATTTTGTTTTAAGTACCACGTTATAGATAAAAAAATGATGCTCTTGCTTATATTGAGAACAAAATCAAGCCCTATTTATCCAAAAACCGTTTGAAAATGGTGGAATAAAGAACAAACTTTAAACAATTTCCTGTTCACAATAGCGGTATGATATGAAATGAATGTAATCGTAACACAACAAACGAAATATCAATATATGTGAAGATTATCATTTTGACTTTTATTATTTATCGTTTACTCCCTTTACTGGACGCTTCTAAAAAACAAAAGTTTTTAAGTTGAGTGGGCTACAGTGTGTGATGTGACAAGCTACCTTAATAAAATTCAATAAGTGGCAATATCCCACAGATTTTTTACAATCATTTTATATAATAGAAATATTCACGATCTTCTTGAATCCTGAACTGTAAATGCTAATGTATTGTTCTTTTTTATATTATTTATTTTTGTATCATAATCTTGCTTCAGGCGCTTTATACGCCTGTCGTTATGCTTAATAAATAAAAATTTGGACATGTTGGTGAATAAAAATATACATATATAAATACTGCCCTGAGGGATTAGGTTCAAATACGTCCCGTATTGTAGGTTGATTTGTGGTTCGTCGTAAGAACTAGAAAAGCATAATAGAACAGTGGTGTGGAACACAGCCACCCCAATATAATTCTATAAGACTACACTTGCGGATTGCGTGAAAATGGAAAAAATTTTTAATCCCCTGAAAGGAATATTGTTGCAAAATTACTTGGGGATAGAAATATAATTTAATTTTTGTTCACAAAAATCCCGTTACTAAGGCACAAATTAATGTTTAGCAATTTGACATTTTGCGGATTTTGAGATTGTGCACACTAAGCAAATTTTCCCCGCGCGTATATTGAAATCGTTATTTCTAACATGTCAGGACGATAAAATTTTGAATGCAAAGCTTTTTTTTAACAATGAAAACGTGCTCCATAATATACATTGCAAAATAGAAATGAATTATATCATAATTCGATATTTGTTGAATTAATCAACGATTTCTAGAGTGGTTTTCTTGGGTGCATGACTATTTGATTAATATAAACGAAGGCTACATTCCGTTTTTTCAGATCATACAGTTTGGAATTGGTCGAAATGGAATCGAAATGCTACATTTTTTTCATCCTCAAGAACAAATTCAAATATGCAGCACATTCTTCTTTAAGTTTGACAAAAACCAAGAATCCCTGTGCCTGATCGCACAGAGAGCGCTATAAAACGTGAGTACCAGACGAAAAAGGTTTTTGTTTTGCCCATAATTCAAAATTTTTAAAGCTGGTTTTCCCATCCAGAATTTTTTTATAAACACAGCTGGCGATATTTTTGAACAAAGAATGGTGAAAATTTTTTCGAGGATTTCGGCTCATTTTGACGAAATACTGCTGGAATATATACTGTGTGGCAGTCTTTCACATATTTTTCATTTAAAAATGGATGATGCTTTCTTGCTATACGTTAAAAAATATCCAAAACCGTTTGATACTGGGGACTGGTGGAAAAGACACTTTCATTTATTCATAGATTTTCCAATGTGTGCACAATAGAGGTATGGAAATATGATATGAAAGTGATGTAATAAAAAAGACAAACGATGATCATTATAATATAAAGAAATATAAGTCTGAAGACTTAATTAATCGTTGACAATCCCCTGTCTCCCTTTACTGATCTCGCTTCTGCACGAACAAAGGGGTTTTTTTGAATGGGCCTAAGTGGAGATGAACTGGCTACCTTATTCCCCCCACTGACATTGTCCATTTCCACCACAGCACTACAATCAATTTTATGTAAGAGGTTTTTTCACGAACTTCTGTGAACCGGGGTAAGTTTTTGTGATAAAGATACCTTAGTGTTACTTTTTCAAGCGATTATATATAGCTCGTTTTGTACTAAATAGGGAGAATCTGAACGAATCTGGATAGGAAAAAAATCAATTTCTGGCCCTGGAGTACAATGGAAAGTACCTAAAGTACTACCAGGCGTTAACCAATCGATAACTATTGTTCAATAGACATCATACACATTTTGATCTAATAATTATATTATTATGGACTCTTTTTCCGCGCAATCCATTGCTCGAGTTCAAACATGGTCCCCCATGCTTAAACCGGACAGAACTACAAACGTACATGCATAAACGATATCTACAACGTTCGGAAAATTTTTTTACTAAAAATTACAAATTATTTTATTCCAACATTCTATGTAGTAAAAATACCTGTCATGGGATTACTTATTTTTTTCATTTTTCAAAAAATGTTTTCTTACATAATCAGCAACTGTACTTCTTGTGTGCATGTATCTGATTGAATTTTTTTTGAAAAAAAAAGTAATTTGGCCGTCGCGATTAATAAATGTAAATGAAACTTCACGATTAATCTTTTTATACCCATTAGGGTCGTAAAGCCCCCGTTTCAACTGAAATTTCATGAGGGGAATATTAGCATTTTTTAAGGGCCATTCTGACCGTGTTACTCAAAATTCGAGAGGGAATATTTAACGTATTTGTGGTCCAATTTGACCCGGAAATAAAACCTCAAATTCATGAAAGGGATAATTACCACGTTTTTAGGGGCCACATATGGCCGTTGTACTCAAATTCATAAGGGGATACAAGCATTTTTTGAGCCAATATGGCCGTGGTACTAAACTTCATGAAGGGGATATTAGCAATTTATAGAGCATTTATGGCCGTGGTACTCAACTTCATGAAGGGATATTCGCATTTTTTAAAGTCAATAAGGGGCCGTGGTACTAAACTTCATGAGGGGATATTAGCATCTATAGAGCCGTTATGGGCCGTGGCACTACATTCAAACTTCATGAGGGGATATTAGCATTTTTTAAAGTCAATATGGCCGTGGTACTAAACTTCATGAGAGGATATTTGCGTATTTAGAGTCAATATGGTCGTATAACCTATCCTCAACTTCATAAAGGGGATATTAGCGTATTCAGAGTCATTATGGCCGTAGTGTACTAAACTTCATGAGGAGTTATTAGCGTTATTTAGGGGTCAATATGGCCGTGGTACTAAACTTCATGAGGATATATATTCGCATTTTTTTAGAGTCAATATGGCCGTGGTACTAAACTTCATGAGGACTTTATTAGCGTATTTTAGGGCCATTATGGTCGTGGTACTCAACTTCATGAGGGGGGATATTAGCATTTTCAGGGCCATTATGGCCGTGGAACTCAACTTCATGAAGAGGGATATTCGCATTTTTTTATGAGTCAAGGTATATGGTAGTTGTTATTAAAACCTCATCAGGAGTTATTAGCGTAATTTAGGGTCAATATGGCCGTTTGGTTACTCAATTTCATAAGGGGGATATTAGCGTATTTAGAGCCATTATGGCCGTGGTACCAAACTTCATTGAGGACTTATTTAGCGTCTATTATTTAGGGTCAATATGGCCGTGTTACTAAACTTCATGAGAGGGAATATTAGCATATTTTTCAGGGCCATTATGGTCGTGGGTACTCAACTTCATAAAGGGATATTAGCGTTTATTCAGGAGTCATTATGGCCGTGGTACTAAACTTCATGAGGGGCTATATCACATTTTCAGGGCCATTATGGCCGTTAGGTACTCCAATTCATGAGGGGATATTTGCATTTTTTTGAGCCAATATGGCCGTTTTGGTACTCAACTTCATGAGGGGGATATTTGCATTTTTTGTTGAGCCAATATGGCCGTGGTACTCCAACTTCATGAGGATTTATTAGCGTATTTTATATGGGGTCAATATGGCCGTGGTACTTCAACTTCATGAGGGATACTAGCATTTTTTTGAGCCAATATGGCCGTGGTACTCAACTTCATAAGGGGATACTTAAATACGCTTATTTAGAACTTCATTATGCCCGTGGTACTCAACTTCATGAGGGGCTTTTCACATTTTTCAGGGCCATTATGGCCGTGGATACTCAAATTCATGAGGGGATATTTAGCATTTTTTGAGCCCAATATGGCGGCCCCGTGGTACTAAACTTCATGAGGGGATATTAGCATTTAATAGAGCCGTATATGGCCGTGGCACTCAACTTCATAAGGTGATGATTTAGCGTATTTTAAGGACTTCATGGCTGTTAGTTCTAAATCTTTAATGGAAGGGGTATTGGCCTTTTTAGGGGAATTATGGCTGTGGCACTAATCTTTCATGCTCTGGGGTAATTGGCATTTTTAGGGAAATTATGGCTGTGGGCCAATGGCAACATACACTTCGGTGGCTGGGGATATTAGCTTTTTCAGGTCATTTAAAAAGGTCATATGGGGAATTAGCGACACGCATTCAGCCATTTCACATCCATCATGGTTCATTGTGGAGCTTCTTGGTTCGGAACAATTATCGCTTTCCGTAATATTACGTCACGTAACTATGGGTCTATTATATGGTTTTTCAATCGGCCTTAGCGCGGTTCATGAAGTATGGCGTGTTAGTCAGTGTTAAATCGTTATACACCATTTTGATGTCCATGAATGACCGAAGGTTAAAAAAGAAGAGAGAACAAAAGAAAGTAAGTTTGATGAGATCTTGGGGTGAGTTTTTGCGTAAACGGAGAAATTATGACGCGGTTCACTCTTACGGACGACTAGGTACGTATCGATAGGCGTTCAGCAGTGTAAATAAATTTTATTTAACAATGATCATTAGGAACACGTCACCGACGGGCGTGAACCGAAGAAAATTTTAGAGCGGTCGTTAAATTGGCAACTTGTTATGACGTGCATATATGCACGTATCGCAGTGACGTCATTTTTGGGTATATGCGAGGTTTTTTGGGGGTGCCTAACAATATAATCCATAATTTCATGATTGTGCTACCTCCTATTTTAATGGTATTATGGTACTAAACTTAACTAGACCCGTCAATCCAAGGTTCTAGTGGCATTTTTATTCGCCACACTCCTGTGTACCCTGGGTATTCATGTCCTATACAACCCGAGAGTAACATACCAACTCGAATTTTTTTTTTGCTAACACCTTGTTTATTGGTAGACAAAATTTTAAATAAATATCACTTCCTCACTCTGTCTGATTCATCATAAAACACCTGAGATAGATTTGGCGACCGTTATGTCAAATTTTTATGAATGCATAATACATGGCCAAATCAGCACATTAATCCAAAGCTATGGTAATGTGCCGCTTGTCCGCTATGTCCCGCCTGTCCGCTTTGTCGGGAGAGATATCGCTGTTTTTTTTTTACCTTGATCCGGAAAGAAACACACTATAAACAAACGCCACGGAAAAAAACAAATCCAGAATAAAGCAAAACCAGTAAAATTATTAGTTGCCGAAAACAAAGATATCGAATATTTTTTCAATCCTATCGAATATAAAACTCCGCTGAGCTCCCGTGGATTTTGTGCGGAAGATGTGTCTGTCATTGTTATTAGAGATCGCCCATTTTCAAAGTATACCACAGTTACGTGGGCGTAACATAAGAAAAAACTGTTCGAAGAGGCTCAAAATGACTGCAAAAATATCAAAACCGAGTTGGCTAAATTGAGATAAAGGAGGTTTTTGAAACAAAAATTACTTCAAACTGCAAAATCTGCGCAAATATTTCTGAAAAAAATATAAAAACATTGTTCATAACAAAGCTGTTTCTTCTCTCGAATCATTCCAAAAAACGTTACAGTCGACGAAAAGAAGTATATAGAATTTGTTTGATTAAGTTGTTTTCATATAACTCCATTTGGATTTAATGCCCGACATTTCTGTGACTTTTTTTGAGACTTAGTCAGCTATCGACCGGGAAGATGGAGAAAAATTATTATACCCCCCGGTTTTTTGCTGATTGCACAGTATGATCATTATTAATTTTACTGCAGTTTGTCCTGCGGAGTTGTGCCTGCCATTGATAAAGAAAATACCGAAAAAGCGGCATTGCTGTATTTTTTAGATAGTTATAGCGCAAACGGTTTTAAATAAATAAAGTTCTTTTCCACATGAATGCAATTCTTGTTAAAACCACAAGATAAAAAAACTGCACACAGCGCACTAATTTGCCACATTTTATATTATAATCCGGCTGCGGAAAAGTTTGGATGTTTTGTTTTTAAACACATGGAAATTATATGAGTTTAATTCTAAAGTATATCCTCCAAAAAAAAATTTTTAAATCGCAACGTCTCTTCTCCCAAGAATTTTTAAAAGCGGAACAAGTTCTAAAATTTTAATTTACTGGTTCTGAAAATTTTGTTCCCCCCCACCACTCCGAAAGTCTTTTGGAAGTGCGGGGATAAGGGTTTTTTTTGTTGGCTCCAGCCCCCACTCCTAGGAGAACGAAATTTTTTAACCTCATGAAAATTATCCGTGAACGCAACAACCTGCAAATTCAATCCCTGAAACGAGGAAAGAAAGACATCCCAATCACGATTAAAGACACACTTTTGTGAGACGGGTAATAAAAACTTTAAGAGGAACAATAGTCCATGCTTTTTCCACGAATAAAAAACCAAGTTTTGTTTCGATTTTTGGAATCAATTTTGGAGCCTGCCAGTAGCCACCTTTAGGGGGGGGGGGGTAAAGGATAGATTCAGAAAAAAATCCACCTAACTTCAACTTCCTCCGTTGCCAACACAAAATGGGCCAAGAATTTGGTATCCTAAATTGGGTGTGGATAAGCGCCATCACCAGGATGTGGTAACGTAGTAATTTGCATTTCAACTTTGCTGGGGTCAGTCCCCCCAACACCAGAAAGTCAGACAATGCTCCTCTCACCCCTTTTTGAAGACACGCAAGGCATACAGGAAGGAAATAATAACATACTTGTAAAGTCCCAAACTGAAGACGAAAATGTAGTTCATATTCTACCCCTATGTTTTAAAAACGGAGTAGTGCGACCATAGTTTTATCCCCACCCCCAGGATCAACAAATAAAAAACATTTTGAAATTTTCGGCAAAAGTTCCTCTCACACGAGTTAGAGAAGCCTAATATTCAACGAGATCTTTGGGTCTCAGCCGACCCGTGATTTCATGTTTTTAATCAGAGATATATACCCGATACCCATTTTTTTGCCGATACCCGACGATTTTTCATCACAAATGCCCCTTCCGAATACGCTCGAAGTACATCCCTTTAAGGTTTGCTGAAATTTTTTTTCGAAAATTTCAGTAAAATTTTCTCTTAAAAGAACTAATAGGCCAAAGAAACACAACCATAGTCCCGACCGATGAAATGGACTTTGAAGCATACAACCTCAACGGGGGAATTTTCAAAAACGAAATTGGTAGAACAAGGAATAATTAGGAGAACTTCATACAAAATAGTTAAAATAATTTCAAAAAAACAAACACCCAATATTCAACGTCAGCATTGGAGACACCCATATGGGGAACAACACATTTAAAATATATTAAATCCAGACAAAGTTTAAAAATGCTTGATTGGGGGAAAAATTTTCCATCTCCCTGCGTATCTGTGGTTGCGGGATGGTGTCGCTTAAGGAACATCGAGGTTTATTTCCTTTCTTTCGTCGTATACCGATCCCCCTCAAGCCCCACAAGATGTTGTTCTTGTCATGGACGACATCTCTTTGCTAGATGGGACAAGATTCTGATGTCTTTTCTTTCCCATCTGTCAAAATTTTCGCGTGCTTGGGAAAATTTCAATGCCAGATCACGGATTACCCCTCGGTTAAATCCAGTTGCAAAACTGAACTTGGCCGGAATTAAAAACTCATAATTTGCCATTATGGTGGTAGACTGAACGCGAGATGGTAAAATACATTTATGAATAAGATCCCCCCGACCATATCCCCGACTCACGTTCCCTCCTCCCCGATTGGATCTTTGGTGTTTTGTCCCCCCTCAATTCCAGGTGATGTTTATTGGTCCCATGGGCCACCTCCAAAATTTCATTATCTTGTAATGTTCTGGAGGAATCCCTCAAATTTTTTTCGTCTCGTTTGGAATCACACTGTCTTAATGGATATTAGTTGGAATGAATTTCTTCAGTATAGTATTTCTAAGCCTCAATTGAAAGTCGGGTTCACTTAGATTGCCACCCAAAGCACGCCCATTATCGCACCTCCCCGGAAATCATTTCTTCATTTGTTGCGTACTTAATCACTGATTCGACCAACATGGAGTAAAATTGCAGTCACATTGGGGACAGTGGCCCCCGCTGTCCACAGTGTATCCTTTCAGCACGCTCGGATCGTATTCAACGGCCGTGTATATCATATATGATTGGCCCTAAACTTTCTTCCGGTCGACCCAAAGTTTTTTTGTCACATATAATTTTTGTGTAATTTTAAAGAATATGGGGCGAATGGTCTTTGTTCAAGGGAGCTTTCCCCCCAGCTTCCGCTCTCCCTCTGAACAAAATTTATAACGGGGTCCACACGAATTGGCTACCCAAGTCCGTACATAACTGTGGACGGCACACACAATATATCCACAACAGTTTTTATGCAAGAATGGCTTTTTTTTCCAAGGATTCTCTGAACTTATGAAACTCCTTGCCTTCTCACTGTTTTTCTCCTCATCGTGTTTACAACCTGCCAATGGCTTAAAATTCATGTTGATAGAGACAATTTATCAGGGATGGGGGTGGTTGTTCCTTTAATTTCCAATTACTGCATTTCATGTAGCTCTTTGTACTTTAGTCCGCTTGAGGAGAATTTTTCAAGTTGTTTTTTGATTTATCTCCTGTAGCCCGTATGCTCTGAGCGAATTTCTATTGAAATAAAAAAAATTTACATTCCATCCCCGAGTAAGCTACTGATCCACCCTTCATTACATAATGTTTGATATGTCCAAAACAGTTGCTGAACCGACTGATGCTTAATTTTCTGTTTTTTGTAGCAGGTTATTGTTCCCCACATTCAAGTTGACCTTTAGTTGGGTCCTTTTCGAATACAACATTTAAACAGGTAGTCGGGCTAAATTTTCCAAACATTTAACAGGTCGCGGCCGATAACGATTATTGGCTGACAAATAGCCGATGCCCCCGATACTTCGGTGCATCCCTGGTTTTTTAATGCACGCAGGAGTTTGCGTTTCAAAAGGCACTTGTCCGGATAGGGTGGAGAATCACCAGTGGCAATTAGCTGGCTTTTTCCCTAGAGCAAATCATACATAGATTGAAACCACCGTGTAAATCTTCAGTGATAGGTGAACATTGCCCCATATTCGTAAAACGTAAACATCAAAGGGTACGTCGACGGGTGTAGGCGTTCCAAACGTAAAACAAGTGCACCAAAAAACTTAAATTTTTGCCCTCCGTCGCTGGTTTTTAGTTGGGTCCCAATTGAGGAAATAAACAATAAACAAAGTAAACCCATAACATAATTGATACGCGATTATAGATTATTGCCTTCCCTATGTAGGAATTTACAAGATTAGGAAGAGGGAAATTTTATGTAGGAAGTTAAAAAGTTTCATAAAATGGTGTGAGAAAATTAGGTTTGTATTTCCAGATCTCATTTTTTTGAGGATGGAAAAAGAAACGGAATTTGAAAATTGGAGTGACAACATACTTGATTCCAGTGTAGTGAACATCTCCCATATGGGGGGGGAACGTACGGTGGCAGTCGGTTGTTCCGTGCGGTGTCTCTGGCTACGCCTCTCTGTTTTGAAGTTTGGTTTGGAAAAGCACGTTTCTATTTACGTGTCGAAGCTTTATTTGTATGCGAACGTGTTTTTCGTGCCACGTTAAAACAAAGCTGTAAATACTTTTCGAAAGTTGGCAAAAAGTGAACTGAAAGCATGTGTTGGCAGAAATTTAACATTTTTACTCATAATAGGGGGGTTTGCAGATATATGGAGTTTTCCCTCCAGGATTTTTGGCATTCAATTCAGTGGGGCTATAGCGAGCGCCCGTATCCATTTTACTGGTCGAATCGGGTAGGCTATGACAATAATTTGTACAGAAGGTGAATACAGATCCATCGAGCAGATTAGTCCCCACGAAGATGTAAAGACAATTGTTTTTTAACACGATTAATGATCCGAAAAAAACGGAAAATAAAGTTGACAGAATGCGTCAAAATTTATGCAAGCTGTAGCAAATATGGTTAAAAATCAGGACCACTAAGGAGATAATTTGGCAATTTCAGATGATGTTTTCCCCAAGAGGATAATTGAGTTTCGAGGCATCAGTGGCCTCCAACGGCATGGATCAACAAAAATTCTTATAAGTGATCAAAACCGGCCGTGGACGTGGCATAGTTCCTAAAATACAAGTTTTAATGATTATGTTTGTGATGTGGACACTTCCGACGAAAAAGAAATTTAAATAGAAAAAAAAATATCCCCGCCTAATGCTAAACTGTGAAAATGGTCACATTTAAAAGTGTTATAGAATGCGAGGGGCATTTTAAATCTATTAAAGGAAGGAGGGAAAAAAAGCTTTAAAGGGCTAGAAGTGTATCGTGTGAAATTAAAGATTCTTTTTTTGCTGAATATGATAATAAAGAAAATATCAACTTTGGTCTCAATCCTCGTCCTCGCCATCTTGAACCCTTCGTGGTTAAGATATTCCCTATAACTGGTCAACTGCCCATGGAAAAGAATAGTGGGGGGGCCTTCTGATCTTGGAGGTGTTGAAGATTTGCCGCATCGTTGACGCACGGAAGTCGAAACAAAACAAAACTTCAAATAAGAGTTAAGTAACGTATTATTTTTTCCACGATTATATTTTAAATAGCGTAAGATAGGGGGCCCATTGCTCAACATTAAATCTTTGTTTCGTATGTTTTTTCACTCAGCGTGTTATCAACCCCCAATTAAAAGAATCGAAGGTTCTTGCAAAGACAAAAGGACACAAGTGACGATGATGTTTACTTGTGAACAGACCGATCGAATAAAAAACCACCAACAACAATCGAGAGCAGACGTGAGTGAATTCCAGCAAAACCATGCACACAATGTACTTGCCTGTCAGACTGCCTCCAATACGAATTTCTACAATAACCACTTCTAATCACGGTGTAAAAAGACTGGTCTTACAAAAAATGTAACACACAAACCTTAAAAAGTTTATAAAGAAAGACACAAAAACAATTGTATTCAAAAACGTTGCGTCCAAACCACAATTGTATAACAAAATACAAGACAATGCGGCTGAGTAAGAAACAATAAGAAAATATGAAGTGCTTTTAATATTATCAAGATTTTTCCCACTTGAATTGAGTGGCCGGCGGTTTCTTGTTAAATTTTTCTGGCAATATAATGTTGTTTTTTTATTTTACAGTGAAAAGAAAAAATTATTATAAACAATTTGACTTTTCCCTTGCCCCTTATTGAAACAACTACTTATAAACCTTTACTTCAAGGTATGTTTCCTTTTTCTTTTCTTTTTTAAAAAATGGCTTATTAAAAATTCCGGAACCCTTATCAAAAGTTTCGCCTAACAAATAAATGCCATCAAATTGGAAAGTTTTTTAATCAATGCCCATATTTTTTTTCCTGATCAGTGCATTTGTTGCGTCGGTGGTTTAATATGAATACCAATCTAAATTTGCTTTCCTAAAATCCCCCAAAATAAATTTGAGAAAGTGGGACAGATACATAAACAAAGTAGTTTTTTTTTTGATATGAATGATTTTAAACTTTTTTGATAATGAAAAAAAAGTTTTTGAAAAGTAAAAAATTGATTGTTATTCCGAATCTCAATACTTTAAAAAAAACAGTCGAGCCCTACAAAAAGCTATGTACATAGGCAGACGCAAGGAATTATAAGTTCCGCAAAAAAACGGGAGTAAAAAATCAATCCAAAAACCTTTGTTTTGTTTTATATACAAAAGCCCCCCCCAACAGATTGCAAAAACACTAAAACGACTACAAAAAGGCCCGAAAAGATGGCCAAATTATTTACTAATTTAAAGGTCCGCAAAAAAAGACTATTTCATTTGTGGTAACGAAAATATTATTAATGAAATTCAAACGATTGTTTTCCAATCTTGTTGGTCCAAAAATCGAATTTAGTTAATTTAATATAAAACGCGCTACATTACCTCCGTCAAGTTATCTCAATCCTTCTAATATCTTACCTTTTTTCTTCCCCTTACTAAATCCATTTTCACCTACTCCTGGTGGTGGTAAAATTAAATTTTTTTGGTTTTTTTAAGATGGTGAAAATTTTTAACAAAACGTGGTATTGTATGGCCCTCGTTTAATTTTGTAATGTTTGTTTTTATTTAATTAGTAAATAACCGTAATATAATTTTTCCCCAGAAAAGCCTTGACCATTCATGTTCCCTAAGCAGGCCACTCCGTGTTAAGGGTCCGACATATAAGTAGCAAAAATGGTTCAAAATCAGGACCCCAAGGAGAATTTGGCATTCAATGTATCAGGTTAATTGAGTTCGAGCATCATGCGTCCAACGCATGGTCAACAAAATTCTTATAAGTGATCAAAAACCCGGCCGTGATAGTTCCAAAACAAGTTTTAATGATTATGTTTGTGATCACGTCCGACGAAAAGAAATTAAAATATCCCGCCTAAGGCTAACTTGAATGGTCCACATAAAGTGGTATAAATGCGAGGGGCATTTTATCTATTATCTAGAAAAGAATAAAAAAAGCTAAGGGCCAGAAAATGTATCGTGAAATTATTCTTGTTTTTGCTGAATGTATAATAAAGAATATCAACTTTGGTCTCAATCGTCTCGTCCATCCATCTTGACTAATTGTCCGGGTTAAAGATATTCCCCTAAAAAGGCCATGAAATGAATGCCAAGATGAAATTAAAAACGTACAACAAACAGTAACCGTGGCCTGCTAAGATGCATAAGTTGCAGCTCTGACCGGTGTGGAATAATTTATTCCGCAATGTCTAAATGTTTGGATTTTTTTAATCCATACCCATGTTTTTTTGATTAGTTACACAAAGGCCCCTGTGTTATTTTTTGGCCTATTTTTTGTTTTTCTGATTAAAAACACATAACTTCCTATCCAACAGAAAGGCGAGACGCTCAACGAGACCAATTCTTACACTC
>CAVMBJ020000174.1:0-20527 GCA_963675895.2 Styela plicata
TTGAAATTATTCAGATAGATCGCTTAGTCACAGATGGAGGAAGGCACAGCGGAGCCTGACAAGTGCTATCGAGCTGTTAGTTCACCATATTCAATTAGCTAAGAGTATAAACATGTACTGGTTTAGGACTTAAAAAAAAATAAAAAACAAAAAACAGTGACTGTTATATTATATAAACTATAAAAAAACATTTACAATGAGGAAAAAAGGGGGGTGTAAAGTACACACAAATAAGAACGGAAAGCAACATTAATAATGTAGGATATAATAAGTCCACATTACTTATTACCAGGGAAAACACAAATATCTAATGCAAAAAAAAGAACAAAGAGAGAACAATTACTACGTAATGCCTTAGGCAATATGTTCATAAGAACCCATCCTATGACGTAAATGTAATAGGACAGAGCGAAACAGTAGAATGGATAATCTTTAGATAAAATACTAAATTTAAACTTTGCGCGGCATTTCCAAAAAAGTAAACTTGATACTTTCACAATCTGTAATAGGTTTAATCTTAATCAGTTCAGACATCAAATTTGAAACCTCGAACTTTTAAGTGGACCTAAGATCAAGAACAATTAATATTTTATATTAATATTAAGTATATGGCATTAGTTCATCAAATATATGAGTAAATTGCAAAGTACTATTTTGGATTTGAGACAAAAATTTAATTAGGATATATGACCATATAGCTCATAGATCCTCAAAGATACAAAAAAAACTAGCTTGTTGTATCAAACTCACTAACCGTCTAGTAGGCCAAGACAATAAATATCCGGATACAAAAGTTATCATAATAATGTACACAATACTTGAAAAACAACTGCAAATTTTTGCCAAAGGATAAGATCCCTGGCTCGCACAAAGCGACCAGACAGGATACATGTTAACATACATTGACATAACAACTTAGCATTAGATTATAAAACTAACAAAAAACTAGACTCAAAAAATTAGAAAAAAACAAGAAAAAAAAGACTCACTCACAGATGTATCTAAAAACCACTTGTTGACAAACCAACCAAAATTAAGACTAGCAGGAATACACTGTTTCGTAACAAACAAACGATTATTCTGTCTCAACATTTATCAAAGCGACGTACCATGAACAATCCTACACCAGAAAGTTTGAGGTCCTTTCAAGGAGTTCAGAAGAATATCTTATGACCAGATTTCACAATGACATCATGATTTTTAAGGGACTTTTATTGCAATTTGTGTGGCCACTTGAGGTGACAGAATGTAATATACTCTGTTTATAAAAGCTACGACGGGTAGCATGAATGTGAAAATCTAGTGAGAAATTTTTGTAAAAAAGCTTTCGAAAATCGGTGGCAACAAGTTATTTCAAGTTATTTTTATCTATAACATAGACTTTGCTACCTCGCAGAAATAAATATCCATGAGTTTTTAACGCATCCCACACTGATGGTAAAGCATTGGGGCCATAATTATAAAGATATATTAAAGCATTCTTCGACACCGCTCTAAAAATACTAAAAGTAGCAACCTTAAGTAATTTTATTATGCAGTAAATTTCAGTGGCATGAGATGGGAAGTGTGTGTTAGACAGAAAAATACCCCAGTTAGTAAGAATATCCATAATGTAAGTGGGACAATCAAATTTCATAAAAACTCACACATAAATAAAAGCATTTCTTAAAAGATGATGTCTCTCAAAAATATGACTAGCTATAGCGTCTCACATACTGATGAGACACAGAAATTCAACAAATGAGACGACTTCAATTTATGCTACCATCTAAATATACGATGATGAAAAACTTTCCACAACGAGAGTTTGATCTCACCTATCAATAAAACATCCTATGCTAAAATTCTAATGTGTTGACTCTTATACTATTTTAATATAATCATGCCAATATATAACTGAAAAACTATTGAATCAATTATTATTTTATGGGAAACCATCACTAATACAACGCGAAATTACAGCAACATAGAATTTCATGTTGATTAGAAATCAATAATAATGCAATAGACAAATTTATTAAGAGTTTAGCCATACGACACCAATATTCATAGTCCGCTACATTTTTTGCGTTCATCATAAACAATTGTCTAAAATTCACAAGTGTAGTTATTTGACAGAGTCAGATGTAGAACAGAGCAGTATCATCAGCGACAACCGAAACGTAGAGTATAATTGAAGGACACTAAACGGGCAAGTAACAATAATGTAACAATGAGAAAAAAAGCAAAATAGAGCAAGTGTGCAAACCATGAGGCACACACAAAAAACATGTCTAGAGAATTCTAAACATTGAAGTGGAAAAAAAATTCCAATTGACAATCTATTATATATGTTGACACGAATTGACATTAAGTATGATTTCATTTGTTCGAAGTGGTTGACCCAACGTCATTACCAAGTACTGGAAAAAACACAGTTTTTGGCAAAGGCAAAAATTATCGTGATTATTACTGGATTCAAACCGCTCCTACGGCGAGGTCCAGGAAGACCAGCACAGAGAAGTCTATTTACTAACTAAACATTGAAACTACAGTTCGGTAATCTTATATTCACTTTCAGATTTTGTTAATTAGCTAGCTCACTGGTAGAATGATCAAATAGACAATCCTAAACAAAGCCCAAAACAGAGAATAGACGCTTAGTGATTGACAGATCTTGTTTGACAAAAATGATGCACAAGGACGAGAGCACACAACAAGTAATCAACCTTCTCACAAACATATTTTGCGAGACTCTAGAGCAAGTAACAGGATATTCGGCGACCGATAATAGTATGTTATTGCAAAATCCGAGTTAGACAAAACCAACTTTTATTTATACACATCGGACACAACTTTAGACTAATATTATCAGAAACATCGGGATATAGAAACTCTGAGTCAGCAAAGCTAAGGTTAATAATATTCAGGATTAGTAGTGGGGGAACAAACATGTTAGCAAAGAAGGGCAGTTTTAATTAATTTAATATGGGACAATTAGTGTCTGTCCACATACACGCACTTTTTTAACACATCAATCTTTAGTTTATTAAATTTTTCAAACTCGCCTAATACTTGTATCATAAAAAAATACAGAATCTTTGATGTAACTGGTACGGGATCAATGATCTTCACGGCGGGACCGATACAATGGGGGATAGCAATTGAGTAGTTTGCGACTATTTTTCAGGAAACCAACATTTACAAAACAATGTTGAATTCATTGATATCGCAGTAGCGTAGTTTACGCGATGACATAAAACCTTTTACACACATCTTTCGACAATACAGTCAGGTAGACAGTCACTTATTGTTTTTTTTTTGTTTGAATAAATCGATTTTGATTATTTCCACAGTTTTTTAGAAATATTGTATTTGGGCAGCTGTTTTTAATGGGCATTTCTCATACATGATATAAAAATCTCTACAGAAACATTTGCGATTAAAGCATAGACAAATGCTTTTTTATAACATATGCCAATTATTTTTTTAATAATCCAATTTCCCTTATTAGGATACGTAGATTTACAAAAAAGACACATTGTCGCAACTCATTTTTTTTTGCGTTCAAATAGACTAATGTTACGTACAGCGGTTAATCCAAGGAACTCAATTTCTTTTTGGCGATCTTTTCTCGGACAGAAGTATTTCAGAGGTACTGAGGATTACACACAACAACATCCCTTGTTTGATTGAACTAGACAATAAACACAATAAATAAAATTTTTCATATTCACACTCTGTAAACCAGAGCACCTCTTTCATCATATCAACAACGACAGCTAATTGTTCAAGAAAGTTTCTCCGTTACGAAAGTTATCTAAAGTCCATCGACATATAAAAAAATTTCACCTGGATATTTTACTTACATAGTTACCTGTACTTCTTTACACAAAAATAAGCGGAAACGGCGGTCTGAAAGATCAATAGTAATTATAATGTAGGTTAATACTTCAACGGATATGAAACAGTAATTATAATAGAGAAATGATACGATTATTGTTGCGCTATTTTTATCCTAAAACCTGGTGGGTAACTAAATTCAGGATAGCACACAAGGAAACACGGCAAACGTGGAATATTAAGCAAAATAATTCTTAAACTCTTTTGTAAGTTGTCATATTTCAAAATATCAATTGATTAAAAATCCGCACCTATTATAAATAAAGCATCAAGACTGTTTGTAGAAAACTTAAATAGGGCCTTACAAGACACTTCAAGTTAATTTTGTCCTGAAATTCCAAAAAAGGAATATGTGGATTGCACATATAGGGATTACACACAATTACCTATTCTTTTTTTGCGTTAACCTTGGCGTCCATTAGGTAGGAATTTCAACTTCCATCCCATTTAATTTTCCCCAAAAAAAGGGGTGGGTGGGGGGTCCCCTAGCCCCCATGAGCTGTGGGGAATCTAAAGTATTTAACACCACGATTCCTGCTTTGGGTGGAAACCCGAACCAAAATAAAAAAAAAAAAAAATACCCAGGTATTCACTGAAAACAATCAACTAGTTTGGTAACCGATGGTTGGCACCCACTTCTGAGTATTATGATGCCCGGGGGGGGGGGGGGCCCAATTTAGGCTTATATAAGATGGGGGGGGGGGGCATTTTTGGGTAAAACGATAAGGCGATGGGTGGGGGTTTCTTAAGAATATGCATTTAAAAAATTTAGAGTCCAGAAAGTTTTTAGGGAACCCCACCAAGATTTTCAAATTACTCCCCCGGGGATTGTAGGTTTGAGCTTTTTAGATTTTGTTTTTTCGAAAGGTTTTTGTTTAAAAATGTTAAAAAAAAAATAATCAGGGGGACAAATTAAATAGATATAAAGGTGCACAGAAAAAAATTTCCTTGTCTATCCAATATTAAAACCCCCCTATTTAGGGGCTTCCAAATATTTATTCTCTAGGTTACTTAAAAAAATACATAAAATTTGTTTTTCTAGCATTTTATATTGTTTGTTCTAAAATAAGCTTCCAAGGTTTTTTTTTTTTTGATAAATTCGGTTTGATTTGTCACTTTTTTCCACCGGTATGGAGTGTTCAAATACAACCGGGGGGAAAAAAATTTTTCTATGATGCTTTTTTAAATTGCATTTGTACTTAATGAGCCCTTGGTGGAAATTCCCCCCAAATTTTTATATAAGGATAAATTAACAGGGGCTTCCGACCATCTTGTTTTAAATCCAAAAAGGGGGGGGGGGTTAAATATTCGCATCGGGGGCCCTTTGTGAGCTTTTTTAAACTATTTTTTTTTTGGTAATAAATAATCTCTTTGTTAAATCAAGGATGAAAAATTTATAAAAATTTTCATCACAGTGTTAATTTTTTTAAAACTTGGGGGGGGGGGGGGTACAATTTTTCTTGTTTTGTTCTTTCCGACAGGGGGTGGGTTCTTTTTTTCCCTGCGAAAGGGGGGGGGGGGGGGGGGGGGGGGTGAGGGGGGGAAAACCCAAACAAAAACAATCCCAAGTTATCATTTTTGGGGACTTTTACGGGGATGTCAAAAATATAATCCAAAAATTTTTTAGTGTAACCTTGAATTAAAAGACGGGAGCTGGGGCAAAATTGTATCTAGACTGTTCATTAAAAAAACCCTGTGATCCCCGGAGTTTTGGGGGTTAAGTGTATTTTATAACCCAGCGAATAGTTGTTGATAGTCCCTTTTTTTTCCCCCAATTCTTTCTGGGTGGAATCCATTATATTTTGGGTTTTAAAATATCGGGGGATCTCAAAGGGGGTGTGGGCTGGCAGATTTTACCCACCCATTGGTGGGGCGGGGGGTGGGGGGGGGGCATTCCCACGCCGGGGGGGGGGGGGGGGCCCCATCTCCCCCCCCCGAGGGGGGGGGGGACGCCTTGTGGAGCTAACTTTTATTCCTCCCCCATTTTCTTTGGGGGGTTTTTCTCAATGGGGGGAGGTGTGGTCCTGTAAATTTGACCCCAAAGTAAATAAACCCCACCCCCCAACCCCTTCATTCCCATGGGACCATTTCTTGGGGGATAAAGCGGGCACCTAGGGGGGGTTTTTAGGTGTTGGGTAAAAATTAACACCTATTTGGGGGGGGGGGGGGTTTATGGGTTAAATTTTTTTAAATGAAGCGGAGGGGCTTTGTTAAGGGCCAGTCCTAAAACCTGGGATACTATATCGATTTCAGGATTATTTTTTTTGAGAGCCAGAGTTCCCCGCAACGATGGGTGGGCCCCCCCCCCCTTTTTTTTTTTTCTTGGTTTATAAAGGGGTGTGGGGGGGGGGGTGGGGGGGGGGGGGGGGTGGGACGGGGGGACTTGTGGTTTTTATCAAAAACAGGGGGGGGATGCCCCTGTTTGGGGGTGGGGGGGTGGGCAATAAAAAATAAAAACAAAGGGGGGGGGTCGGGGGGGGGGGGGGGGGGGGGGGGGGGGGGTAATTTTTCTTTTTTTTCCACCCCACCCATGTTTTTTTAAAAAAGGGGGGGGGGATGGAGGGATTAATATTAAAATGCGGGAATTACGGGAACACTGCTAGAATGACGGGGGATACCCTAAAATGCGGGAAATATTCTAAAATGTGGGGATGACGGGAATTAAATAGAAATGCGAACGGGAGCAGGTATAAATGCATTAAAATGTGCGAATGATGGGAGATATTCTAAAATGTGGGGATAACGAGAATTAAAACAAAATGCGATATTTTCCGCCGCTCCCGTACACATTCCTAACGAGGAGGTTCTATGACGTCATAAAAACAGCTCAGCTGTTCTCAACGAATGTAAACAAACGACCTCAAAGGTGGAACTGTCAACTATACAAAACCCATTAGAAAATTTATACCGGTGTTGTTCGAAGGTTTATAGATTTCACCTATGTGTGTAAAATAATGGAAAACCATGAGGTTGAGTCTGTCACAGCTAATGGTGTGGAGAGTTTATTTTTGCTAAATATATATTATATTAATATTGATTAATTTTATAATATTTAATATAACAATTATATTGAAATGAACATAACTTGGTTACTTAGAGTCCAAACTTGGTTTTGGTTGAACACGGGCCACTGATTGATCATGCTGGTATAGTACAGTCCATCTGTGAGCCGTGTTCACGAAAACCCCATTTTGAATGACGAATATTCAAGAGGAGCAAATGTTAACAAAATCCTGGAATGTGTTTCAAACATATCACAATGAAATATTATATTAACACAAATTGCACACATTGATTGCTTTTTCTTTCTTCCAATTTCAAGATGTCTGCGTTAAATCGATCTTCTTTCTGATAATAGGAATGTTTTGATTATAAAAGTACACAGTAAAAATTTAGTGATTCATGATAGACTTGAATAGAGGTTTGAGTAGGGGTAACACTTTTTTCAGAAATTATGGTTACAAGTCTATAAAATTTTGAAGGGAAATCTTCTATGACTATTATAAAATATTTGAAACATGTCCAAAGAAAAAAAGATTGTTTCAATGTCCATCATTATTGTTGGTTGAATAAACTACAAATTATTTGTTCAAATGTCTTTTGAATATCACGTTCTAAAAAATTAGGAAACCAAATATTCCAACATTTGATTCCAATCACAATATTCCAATAACAAATGAGCGAATTATAAAAACTTCAATTATCTTGACAAAAAGGAAACAATTTTAAACACCTTTAAATTTATGAATAAAGGAATCAACCTTATTTGCATAAGCTTTGCAGTTGGGAATAATCACTTCCAGTATCCTGAGTTTTGTTAACAGACAGCATCATATTGATCACACTGGCAGCAGAACTAGGGGGGCATGGGTTTCACCCAACTTATTCTTTAAACATTTTAGTTTAATTGTTTGTAAACAATTAAGTTTCCATTGTTTACGACTCCACAAGATTTCACACTCTCTGCTGCCAATGTACTCGGGCTCATCTGGTTGACATAATATTCAAGTTGGAAAAATAAAAATATACTAAATAATACCTTATTAGGATTCAAAATATTTGAAACAACAATTAAAACTAACATGCTTCATATGGTTTGTCATCCTTGATTGCGTGTCGTCAGTCTTTTTGGTATCCCGTGTCAGTCAACATTACTGTTTTCATTTTTAAGCATTGCTAGGGCCATGAAGATGTTGAATAAGGTTATATTATAATACAGGTCATTGTCATTATCTGTACCATTCCCCCCCCCCCCCCCAAGTTCACAAATTTACTGCAGGTAGAGCTTTTCAGTTTCGTTCACAAAAACCTTAATGTATGAAGATTTACATTGGTACAACATAATATGTAACATGATGTCATATATAGTAAATCACAGACAAATTTGCTAAAGAAACATTAAATTTTGAGTGTCTGAAACATTTCTAACAATGACTAGACAAATAATATCTGATTGGTTTAATATTTGCAATTTAAAAAAATAATTTGCAGCACACTATAACTTATGTTAGATATTTATAACATCAAATTTTGGAGTAACAAAATGCATCTAATGAAATGAAGACAGCAAAGTGGTTGTGATACTGGAATGCCCAAATATTCAACTACTAAAATAGTATTCCCGTACGAACAAAAAACTCGCAAAATCCACAATTGCATGTTGGGCTTCTCAGCATCAATATTTCATCTTTTTATCTGTTCTGCAATAAAGTTTTATTAGCAGAAATCGAACCGGCCTCCGAAGGCTATTTGTTCACTTCAGTTTTGTTTTTTCAACAACAAGCACTCACAAGAATAATTGAATTTAGTAATGTTAAACAGTTTATTTCATTTACAATATTTTTTTTCACTTTTGAAATTCACTTATGCAAAGTCACCTAAAACAAGCAATTGAAGGCCACTTTTATGGCAAATTATACAGTGCTGTAACACAACTGTACTCCAAGTGGGAAAATTCCAAATACTGAATCGTTATAATTAAGTGCAGTGAGTGGTATCTGTTCCGGCCGAATAGTCGACCACTTCTTAATTAGCAATAACAATGGCATCGACCAAGATAGATTATGTGGTAATGTTTTGTCAAGGTGGATAGTAATGGCAGAGCAGAATAGCCAACACATGGCGATTTAGTTTGTGTAGTTGAAATGGGATGGTCATGAAGTGTTGGTATTGAAACACATCCACCCTTAAAAATAAAAAAAAAAACATTTCTTGATTGCTGCTGATTTTGCATGGTATTCCTCATGGTCTGGTGCAATAATTCAAAATAGAAAATTGAAAACAGGCAGAAAAAGGCAAGATGAAAGACTTTCTATCATTTAAAGTCACCTTTTCAATAAAATAGAAAGTTCAAGATTAAAATAGCTATTTTGTCAAGTAATATAAGGTACACGAAATAGATCACCCAGTGGCAGTATATGTCATTATTGGCAATTAATATTTCTTGGTAAAATTGTAGTAGTAGACAGATTTACAGCATTTAATAAATTTTAATTATACATTGTACAAGGCTTATGTCTGAGTCAGATTTAACGTAACTTACATCATCCGATAACATTTTGATATTTTAGAATTTTGATTAAAATTTATTTTGCTTGACAAATTTAGCAGTAAATATGTGAAACTTCAGAATATAACACCTTATTGCTACAGAATTTTTGAACAAAATCAATAGTGTCATATAGATACCTGCAATACTTCTTTTCCCTTTCAATACCTTGGGCCATAATCAGCTACAATATTTGCCATTTTTAACTAATCTATCAAAATCAGGTAGCAGAAAATCAAAATTAGAATTTCAATATTTATTCAAATTGGTATTTAATAAAGTTCGTAGTTTGAAACCTCAAAATTGCCACACCCCATTCGTGGAGTGAGTCAACAGCAATACATGACAAAAACAATTCATCTTGACTCAACAAAAACATCTTTTTGATTAGAACTCTTCAATAAAATCCAAATATTCTTGAGAGATTCCTTTTCACAATCATCTTTCTCCAAATTCTTCTTTTCTTCATTCATCTCGTTCTCTTCTTTCTTAAAAATTAAGAATATTAGATTATATTTTCTGAAATGACCGATATAAGCAACGTTTATTCGTGCAAACTCATAGCTATGTTTGAATTGTATTTTAATTCAGGATATTATAGAGAAAATGAGTATGAAAATAGGCGCCAGGCGAAGAAGAAATGCATTTGCAATATTTTTTTGTTTACAAGATTTTAAAGTTTACTTTCACAACTAACAATTAATTCTTAAAAATCCTTCTAAACCAGTGAATCAAGGACTAGAGTCTGAGAAATTCCGAAATTTTCCGAAAAAGAAGCTTCGATAATTATATAGGAATCAGTTTGACTTTCGAGTTATAAGATTCTAAAAATGATAAATCAAATTGATAATATCTGCTTATCAAAATAAAATTTTAATCTAAAATTATGGAAAAATATTGTAATAAAAAGAAACCTCCCCTTATTGGGTCATGATGACTTTGCATAATATCATTCTCACAATCTTATTGAATTATATTCTTATCCATTGTCTGCAATGAATAAAAATAAATAATTAAAACTCATCAGTTAGGAAATTCCATATATATATATGTATATATATATATATTTATTTATTTGAAATGAAACAATCTGATCACACTGGTATAACTTTGCATTATAAATTATGAATTTTTAATTCCTGATTTCTAATTTTAGAACTTCCAAATTATGAATTGAATTTTGGAATAAACCTTCATTTCTAAGCTTACATGTTGTAGAATATGAATGAGATTTCAATACTTGCAAATTTCCGACTTTTAAAATAAGAGAGAACCTTTGAACACCTTTAATTCCAGATCTGAAGCACAATCACAAGAAAAAAACAGTTCGTTATCAGCGAGAGATCAAGTAAATTAACAGGATCTCTTATTTCATCAGTATACGATAGGAGACCCATTAATTGCTGATGAGGGAGGGAATCAAGTCATCATATATATGATATATAAAGTGCAGGAAAAGATTGATTGGAACAATATTTTTCTGATCAATTCAGGTTTGGCCTATTTTGTGGAAGCATTAGAAATTGGCAACCCTAATTATGTTAAACGTTATAATAACAATTGCCAATGACGCACGGAGAATTTTTAGCATTTTTTGTTAATTTTATACATTCTTTGCTGTATTTACAATCCATTTATTTTTCCACATCTACTAAGCTATAACGATGTGACAAACACAAAAAAATACAATAATTTCAAATCTCAATTATGGGGTAAAGTCGCTTCCATGACGGTAAAGTATGTTTGAATGGAAATTATCGTACTCAATATAAAAAAAAAACCTTCATTGCTTATTGATGTGTGATGAACATTTATGATATCATTCATGTTATTCCAAACATTAACTCTTTCTCAAAAAAAAATTTTGCTTTATAAGATGATGACTGTTGAAATGTAGGTTTAGAAATCATTCTATCTGTAATAATTTGTCTGCCAATGTACAACAATCCAATCTGCAAAACGATGTGTAAATGTCATTTATACTTGAAGTATAAAAATAATAATCAAAAGGAAAAACTTCAGTACCAGTCAGTAGATGTGAATTATCAATTACTAATAAAAAAAATAATAAGAAATCGCCATGTCTCCAACCTATGCTGGAACATGTGGTAGAGAGAAATTCGCCAGGCCGAAAACTCATATAAAACAACCGATATGTGAACGAATGGACAATGGCCACAGTCATCAGTCTATTGGTCTCCAAGTAGCCCATCAGGTAGGAAAATTATCGACAAAACAGCTATGAGCAGTGGTTGTGTTAACAATTTATTCAAAGAATAAACATTTCAAACCAGTATAGAATACTTTATGGAATCAAAGAAAATACATGCGATTACAACGCCCACATAATATCTGACATACTAAATTAATCCGAATCTCACTATTTGCGCAACCTCAAAAAAACCAACGTATAATTTAAAAAAAATCTCTAAAACAATAAAATACAATTAAAATAAAAAATTACAATAAATTAAAAATCACAATAAAAAAAAATACTCGTATCTAATAGATATAGTGAGAACACTTATACATATCGAATTAACTTATACATAGGAGTTACACTTATCTAATTAATATATTAAGGTGATAATGTCAAGTATTCAAAACGCCCTAAATCTAATTAAACTATCCTAAAAGATGGCTGGAATACACTTTAGAATCCACCAACAGATCATCTCGAAGCCCAATACACTCCTACCTAGCAACACCACGACAACATCCGACAATACACTCCCAGCAACACCACAGCATCCGACAATACTCCTAGCACTACCACACAACACCCGACAATGCACTCCTAGCACCACCACAACACCCGACAATGCACTCCTAGCACCACCACAACACCCGACAATGCACTCCTAGCACCACCGCAACACCCGACAATACACTCCTAGCACCACCACATCATTAGAATACACTCCTAGCACCACCAATCTTACAATACGCTTTCAGCACCACCCACAAAAAGTACTCCTAGCACTACCAAACCACATAAAATCACCGTAGAACACACACACATATTATGCCTAGCACCACCAATCCAGCTTATATACACTAGTAGTCCCATTAATACTATAGAATCAAACCAATATTCCAATACCAACGGAATCAAACCAATATTCAAATACTACGGAATCAAAACAATATTCGAACAACCTGAATCAAACCAATATTCCAATACCACGGAATCAGACCATTATTCAAATAGCATCAAATCAAACCAATATTTTAATACTATGGAATCAAACCAAAATATCAATACTATGGAATCAAACCAATATTTCAATAATACGGAATCAAACCAATATTTCAATACTACGGAATCAAACCAATATTTCAATACTACGGAATCAAACCAATATTTCAATACTATGAAGAATCAAACAAATACTTCAATACTATAGAATCAAGTCAATATTCAAATACCGCGAAATCAAGCCAATATTTCAATACTGTGGAATCAAACCAATATTCGAATACTGTGAACTTTAACCAACTATGGAAACAACAGAAAACATATTTAATCACAATAAAACACAGTTGCTGTTAAAATACCGAAGGAATAGATTCAATATCTGGATGGAAGAAATCTATAAGAAAATAAATTCATTCACACTAAATTCATGACACACCCTGTTAAATTCACTCATTCATTGTGTCTAATCTGTAAAGCAAGTTATGAATATTAATAAAATCAAAAGAATTACTTTAAAACAAGTAATAGATTAAAATGTCAAAACATGTCATAAGTGACGACTACAAATCACGTAAAGCAGATATCAGATATCAGCAGATATCATCAGATATTGATTTATGTTTGGTTTATACTTCAAGCTGATTTCAAAATAAAATGGAATGTAAGGATCACAATAAATGAACCAGTCGTTAACTCTATACGATCAAAACCTTCATCAAATTACGCGCAGTATTTAGAGTTAGAATTATAAAAACCGAATACGTTTCAGTATTAGGTAAAATCCGTAGTTTTGGGAAACAGACTTAAGGTAATAATCCAATTTCTTTAACATAGCACTGGGCCTCTGCCCCCAAAGAACTTCAAATTAGAAAGCATTGGGGAAAGGTGTTCCAAAGATTGGATTTCAAACAGTTTCAGCAGACTTTGTTTTACACACTAGGCTATAACAAGTTAGTATATGCCAAAAGGTGAATGGTTTTAAGCTCATTAGTTTAATTATGACAATTTTTTGAAAAAAATATGGCATTGAACTTATGAATAAGTTGTTATTGTGTGGCCTCGGACATATTACCAAATATATGGTCATTTAACAGAAAGAAACAATGTTTTTACCATTACAGTAAATATATCTGAATAGGATGATAGATTTTCAGATTTTTATTCTGCCCCAAACTACAGTAATTTTCGAAAATTTTTTTTACCCAATTCCCCTTCCCAAAGAATAAAGTTGATTTTGATTTATACATTGATATACAATTCCCATATATTGGTAATCGGATAAAAGATTAGAGACATGAATATTGTCTCACAAATTTAAATTTGTTTTCGAAAAATTTATAAATGATGTTCAGCGTTAAACTGAAAGATTTTCCCATTTTAATTTGAGAATTATAAATGGCATGGGTGGGCTATTTTGTATCACTAAGAACATTATAAGTCTACAATAAGCACATATAATATTAAAAATAAAAAGCATAATTTCATTTCCAAATCAAGACCATGTTTCATCTTTTGTCGTCCCTAATACCTTTGTATAGAATATACAAATTTTACGTTTGAAATGTGCCAAATAAATTCACATTGCTGATTCCAAATTCACATTTTCCAATGAATTCTTGTTTCATTCATTCAGTGGTTCATGAAAATTTAAGAAAAGTTTGATTCTGTATCTTTATATCCCATGACTGCAGATTTTTATAGATTAATGAATTGATAATTATTAACATTTAGTTTTGTTTGAGCACTGATGGATCATGCTGGGATGGCACCATTCAGCCATGAACCATGCTTGCAAAAACTAAATATAATATTTTTTAAATAAAGAGTATTGAAAATCACAATGTGCTCAACATAATCATTTTATATTGATAACGAAATTCTGTTTTCATATTTTGAAAACAGAATTCTGTTATCATATGTACATATATTAAAATATGGCGATGCAAAAACATATAACTAAATTACACAGACAGTTATTACTTTTCCTTTCTCTCACTTCCAGGATGTCAGCATTGAATCGATCTTTTTTCCTGATAACACCTTTCCTGGTGATGAAAACGATAATGCGTTTTTTGATTATTTAGAAAGGATACTAAGTATATAATTGAAATTCAATGGATCATAGTCATTGGGTTAAATGGGGAAGCAAGTTGTCAGCAAGTAATCAGAAATAACATAACTGATTTCTTTTCTTCACTGGCTGTATCAAGTTTTTCTGCAAAACAGGGCAGAAAACCTTTTAAACGACTGGTCATGGAACTTATATGAACAGAAATTGGTAGATGATATTATCACAGCAGTTCAGTTCTGTAGCAGTTGCTGGTACTACATTTTGTATTAGCTCAATGACATGACTAGAGTTAATTGTGTTAAATTAAAATGTTTACTAAAATTTATAATCAGTGGTGACATAATCGGGGAATGGGGGATGAAGAATTTCCCAGTATACAGAATAATCTTTCAAATAGGCAAATTTTTTGACTGCTTTCTTTGTGCAATAGCATATCTTGCATGTTTTTATTGTTTTTGTCCTCAATGTGGTGTATTTTCTGAGCAAAAAGCCAAAACATTTTCGCGTGTGGTGTATTTTTCTGAGCAAAAAGCCCAAAACATTTTCGCGTGACTTCAGCGCGCAATATTTGGGCTCGATGAAATGAAGATTCATTTTTGGTGTCTCTTTTAAAAAAGGGTTTAACACCTTCTGCCACCAATACTCACAATATCAAATATTTTCTGTATTACACTTTTGTTTTAAAATGTTTTTGCTTTTAATATATTTTGCCAACAAAAGGATATAAGTTTATCAGGGAAATTTGACGAAGAGCAAACACTTTGCATTTTGAAGAACATAACGGGATTTATGTGGTTTCAATTTATTACCTGTGTATACCTTGAGTAAGTCTTCGTTGCATCTATATTTGACTTGGGCTCTACTTTTATCTATCTTGCAATGCTGAAATAAAAGCGTTGTTAATTCCGGTTTTAAATCTAATCCGACCATAATAATTTATGGAGTGCATTATTTTATTGAATTTCACTGCAAGTAAAGCCAAAAGCAGCAAGGAATCAACTAATGCCACTTATCTGGCAGAGAATTACTGCGTAATGTAGTACTACAACTGCTTTGAAATAATTTGAAATAAAAATTTCTTAACAGAACTTAACCACCATAATAAAGTGCAATAAGTGGTATCTGCCCTGCTCCAAAATTACCATTTTTACCAAACTTGCTTATTTCGTAGCGTTCATATGAAATAGTGAAACACAAAAATTGGTATTTATCATGATTTTGTTACAAAGTGAATCCATAATAATAAGGTTAATAAGTTTTATTCATTTTTTTATAATATTAATTATTAAAATAAGAGCATATCAGCCATGACACAAAAAAACTCTCACTCGAGTATCAACACTTGCAGATAAGTCTTCTTAGTATCGATGTTTGACTCCATTCATTGATTTCATCTGTTCTGTATAACTAAAATCAAATAAAAGGTTAATTTTATCAGCAAAAATGATCAGACCTGGAAGTTAATCTTTTTTTTTTCAACAAATCACTCACAAAAATAATTGAATATTATGATTGCAACACCAATACATCACTCTTAAAATGCCCCAAATCAGCTATTAATTTAGAAAACTACTGGGTATGTATATGTCATTTCATGGATCATAGTCATTGGGTTAAATGGAGTACAAAGTTGGCAATCAGAAATAGCACTTGTTGTGATTCTTGATTAAATAAGTTTTCTTCACTGGCAGTGAATCTGTAACTATGTTGTATAGAAAAATAGGATGATATTCATATCATGATAAATGTGCACTACTACAGTCAGAAAATTTTGTACAATTTTTTTTTTCACCGGACAGTGAAAAAAGACAGGACAGAAAACATCTTAAACGACTGGTCATAAAACTTATTGAACAAAAATCTTTAAAACGAGCACAATTTTTGTGCGCCTTTTGTGTGCCTCACAAAATACCCCAAATAATTTAGATGGTCCGCGAATACCTGGTTACAGGAGCGTAATGTCAAAAGATTTTGGTAATAATTTTAATTTTATCAGTAAAGACATCTTAATGGATTATTTCAAATTTTGATCAAAATCGATTTTTCTTTCTCAGTATTCCAAGTTATTAAAAATTTTAAATTATAGTACATACTTATTTGATATTTCTTCTTTATTTTTCCTTCAATCATCTCCTGCTGTGATATAGAAAATTGATAAAATTAATTTGTCATTAGTTGATTGGTTAAATAAATTATTTTAATAAGAGAACCACATTATTGTTTTACATTACATTCCAAAATATGAAATAATGTTTTTTCATAAATTATACTCAAATTCTTGGGTTAACAGGTTAATCGGCACAAAATATTCGAATTCATTCAAGGGGATATTTATACCTAGGACCACAAATATCTTGCCCGCAAAATTTCCCAAAAGCCATTGATCCATCTAGGTATTCACTTTTATTTTTTCACTTTTATTAAATAACAAACATAGGCTATCGGAGAACGTGCATGGGTGGTACAACTAATCCCTAATTTCATTCAATAAACTCAAAACTACAAAATTGCTAAAAAATTTTGCTCTTTTTTCAATTATTCACAGTTAATCGATGAACAAAATATACTGAAGCAGGGAAAAAATATTATAGCGTCCGACCACTAGAATGGTGTTCGTTGCAACCATCTTTTTCTTCTTGTTGCATCTTCTTCTTTCTTCGCTCCTGAAAAAATAAAAAACTTATGATCAACGAAGTTTTTAACAAAAAATACAGGAGAGTTAACTTATTTTTGCGTTTATACAGGCCTATGTTATGGACGGCTAACGTGATACACATTTATTGTCGTTAAATAAATTTTTTTAATACACTAGATGCCAAATGAATTGTAGAAACTCTCCATATGAGATTCGTGATGTTAATCAAGTCACAGATTTTTCCGGCATAAAAATTTAGTTGAATTTTGAGGCATGGATTTTTACTTTGACACGCATGGATCGCGCCTTGCAGGTAAGTCCTAACCAACCAGAAGACAATTCCGATTTGCGGTAAGTGCTTAAGAACAGTTGAAAGTTAATTTCGTAATAAAACGTGAAACAAACATGCAACACCAAAGTGAAAGAAACAAACAAACAAGCTGGGAAGGCAATCAAAACACAAGCAAATACGTAAAATTTTTACCTTCCGGACAAGAGCAGAATGCCAATGAGTTGGTTGGACAAGTCGGGTTCAATATTGCACAAGGGCACATTTTCCTTCCTCGAACCTGATGCACCAGGCGATTAATGATCGGGTGGAACATACCAAAGTCGCTTACGTGGTCAACCGAAGCGCTGCTAGGCCTATCTAGAATCGGCTGGGTAGACAGCAGGCATCATATTGAAGACCACTCATCACAGTTATAGATATGAACGCACCATGTCATAGCACAACGGAAGCAGCGAACTGCAACCAGAGTCCTCTGCGTGCGAATCAAAAATCAGTTCCAGAAAAAGGCCCAAGTGCGCAATGACGTCCCCACTTCCCCTGCGGTTCCGCGAGGAATACCACAGTTGCCCGAACTCAGCCGGTCCCGGCATATTCGCTGTTAGTTTGTAAATCCAATATTTAATCCAAGCAAATAATATTTTATAATTTATTTATGTAAAAATATAAAGAAAATATTATTGTTAACAAAGGTTATTCTTCTGTGCAGATTCGGATTAGAATTTAGAGACACATCGGGGCTGATACAACAAGGTCATGCTCTGCTAAATCATTTACCCAATCGGGAAAACCATTTTATCAAGTATAAACCACAGATGGACCACACTTCCCCGGCAATCTATCAACGACTCGTATTTAGAAAGCTTGCCCAGACTGAATTTTTCCGACTGCGCATAGAGGACCCGATAAATGGGGAAGACTATAATTAGATGTTGCCAAAATCGAAAGATTTCGATATTGGATCGAATAATTTTTTGCAATTGAATCGAATTTTGAAATCATAATAATAAAAAGACAAAGGCGTCTTTGCAAAAAATTATAAAATACATCACGATTTACGATTATTTCCTGAAAAGCAATATTTTTTATTCTGTCTATTTCGAACAAACATGTGGGCACATATTTTTTTGACCAAACAGTCGGAAAAATATGTGTGCACACGTTTTATCAAGCGTGAGTCACTGATGAATTGCGTCACCGAGGCGCGATTCATAATATAATTTATATCTAGATATAAACTAGTCTAGTTAGATAATCAAGACTAGATAAATTTTCTGATCGCGATGCTTTTTTTTAAGATATATTATATAACACCAGGATTTGCCCCACTCTCAGTTCTCTATGTCAGCACTAAGTTAAGTGCTGTTGAGGTCGCGATAATATTTTTTATTTCGGGGAATTAATTTATTCAGGAAAATTACAAAAGTCGAGATTTCCCACATCGAATTACCGCCAGTCATTCTGGTTAATAGATGAAAAGCATTGACAGGGTTAAATATTTCAATGGTCAAATTATGACGTCATCATGTGCTCTACACTAAAAAGGTCCCAAAGAACGGAGTGTTATTGTATATCACGAACAATCCAAAACTCGCGCATTTTTTTTTTGAAAAATGGGATCCCAAGCGCCTCAAATTTACCAAATAGGTGCAATAACAAGTTCGTGCCGAAAGCGAGTAATAAATATTGCGATATCGTAAGTTTTAAAACATTCTAACGATTTTTTCGGTTTTCATAAATGAGTCGGGACTAGTAAGGACAGCTTCCTCATGCTACCGGCGCAATGTCCTCTGACAATTTCTTGTAATGAATCAATTGAGCATGTTTAACAACTATCTATAGTAAATGACTGAATCACGGCGATAAACTGATATCGAAAGTCTTGTTTTGTTGATCACAGATGTGACTACGCCAGACAAAACAATCCCACAGTAGTAACACAAAAAATATCTCGTATAGCACAAATTGCTAAATTTTATACTTTCAACGACGCCGCAGATTCGCACCAGGAAATTTTAAACTCCTATAATAACAAAGCAATTATAATATAATAAAGCATTAATTTCGTTTAACTAGAACTCCTGTTTAGACGGCTGATCACAAATGATGCAGAAGTAATCTGACGGTAATATTACACATTAGGAGAAATGTTGTTGTACCGACATGAATGGACGACGTGGCGACGCGTTCCTTCCATGACCCATGCTTGATGAACGAAAAATAATGTTCGGATAAAAATTTCTCGATTGAAATCAGTTCAAAGATGGTATGAAGTTTGTTTTTGCTTTTGAATTTTAACATCTTATTCATTGCCAACAGTTTATATTTCATCTCCAGTCGTTGTAGCTCGACCTGCGTTGAAATGATTGTTTCAACAAAACATTTTTTTTAACGCGACACAAAAAAACGTTAAATTAGAGTACTCGCTGTAAATAAGAAAATCTAATCTTTTTTATATGAAGTCAAAAAATGTTAATCAAACAAGTCTTGATTGCGTTACTGATGGGTCGGTCGCGCCGTCGAGGCTCATGTTTAGCAAAACAATTCCGAATTGGGTTTAACCAGCAAGAATCCAAGAATATACGGCGAATGTACTCAGATATCGATTTATTTCTGATAAAGCGTATATTCGTGCACGGAGCCTCAAATTGTACCTGTTAAAAACACTAGGGTATTTAGGGGATCCCACTCATCAAAACTATCCCACTTCGTTGCGCTTCCACCGATTTGTAGTGGGCGCGATGACCTAGTGGGTAAACATCGTAGGTTTAAGATCTCCGGTTCGGATTCCGGCGAGTCCGGCTCGCTTATCCATGTCCACCAATCAACCCAGGGTGTAATAACTTGGGTAGGCTAAGCCGAACAAGAAAAGATCATATCTTTCCAGCAATTGTGACCCTGTC
>CAVMBJ020000176.1:0-20069 GCA_963675895.2 Styela plicata
TTAATGGGTCACTTAGAACATTATCTTGGTGTTTATCAAATGTGAATTCCGAAATATTTTTTTTGTGTTCCTGCGCTGAAGTTGATGATTATATGCGACAGTTCTGTTGGGTGCCTCACCGGTTCAATGTTGTTCACGTTAGCACTGCGTATGGATAAAATCCTTTACCTGATTCGAAACTGGTGACTACATGAGAGGTCGTGATCGGCCAATAATTGAGCTTTATTCTCGGCTTTCCTTTCCTGCAGGATAAAAATGAAATCCTATCCAATCGTATTTGTATAGAATGTAATTTGTAATCGATGACTACCAGTACATGCCTTGTTCCTATATTTTTCATTAAATGCGAACTTCATCAAATTGGAAAAACATGCATTTAGTTTGCTGTTTTTTCTTCAGTATTTTAAGTTTGCAAGGTTTCATTGTGTATCGGAAAATATCAGGTTATGAAAAAGATAAATTTCGTAGATTAAATTAATAAATGCATTTCAGGGCGGAAGAAGGAATTCATCGTTTATACAAGCATCAAAAACATTGATTGAAACTCCCGAGTGGGGAATACAATTTTATGATATCAATGAAATTATAATTGAAGATCCTGACTTGTGAGTTTAGGTTTTTTTTGAACTTTGAAGTTTTCTGATTAGTAAGTTTGTTATGTCATTCATGAGTCGCAACTGGATGGGATCTCAGCGGCGCGATCAATTATTGACATGAGCTTACTAATTTGTGTTTCAACTAGAGATGTCCGTATTTTGATGACCAGGTTAATTTAGTTGTTTTGATTTTTTATATAAATTTTGATTCATCTGGTAGTGATCATGCTATATATTTTTTATAGTAAAATCTTGGTTTTGACATTGGCCATAGTTCAAGTCAGCTCATGTTGTAACAACTTGAGGGGTTAGAATCAAACAGATTGCCCATGTTTTTTAACAACCTCCATATATTTGTGCGTATAAGTATTAGCGATATTTGGGTCTTGCACAAAGTGGTACCTGGAACTATGTGGTCAGCTCCATTGTTTATGCCAAACTGGAAGTGTCTCTGCTACTCAGACACCCCAAGGAAACAGATTCAATAAGAAGAAAAGTTAGCAAATGGGCAATATTTCAGGATATATTAAAATGTCTTTTGTCGAGTGTCTGGTAGCAGCAAAATTGTACAAAAAGTTTCCAAAACTATCAATACTGCTATGAAATAGCAGTGTTGGTAGTTTTGAGGCTTTTCGGCCACCCGAAGCTAATGACATGAATGTTTCAGACACCCAGAGTAAAACAAAAGTTGATGGAACGCCTCATTATGTCTTTCTCCTAGAGCCCGACCAATATTGCTTTTTTGCAACCGATAACCGATATGTAATCTCACGCAAAACTCGTTGAAAACTCAAAGAAAAGCAAGAACATGTCTATTGCGTAAGAAAGGCAAATTATCGGTAAACAGCAAAATTAGGCAGATATATCGGTTTCCCAATATATCAGTCAGGCTCTACTTCCATCTGTGGCCCATGATACATCTTTCTATACCATACAATCATGGATAACAGTAGGACACCACAATGTCGAACTTATTGAACAGACCTTGAATTTAGCGAGTTTGATTTTATTTTTCTATTATTTTTTTTTTCAGACAAGATAAAGCAAGGTTCATCGGTTCAATTCAACCCTTATTGAGTGGATGGTGTAGATTTACCAGAGCTCTACAGAAAGTTTTATTCAGAATTATACTTACTGTTGCAGGTAAGATGTTACTCATGGCTTGCAGGGCTGGTAGCTGGTAAATCAGCTAGATGTCAGTTAAAATTCCCACCTATGACACGACTTATATATCAGCTCACTGATACATGTGACTCATTATTTTCGATTATTTTAGAATTATCGGTATCGGCAAGAATGAGTAGTTATTGGATTTTTTTTATAGCCACTTTTTTAGTGGGGTCACTCTGACCAAGGCCATGTACCAGAAGCCACTTATAGATGAACAGGTTACTTAAAAATCTCTCCGCTCCAAAAATGATTGAAGGATCTTACCAAGGATTTTCAGAAGTCAACAAGATTTCTCTTTTCACAAGGATGTATGTTACTAATAAGAGTATCTACAATATTTTTTTGTTTTGACAGATTCTTGAGCATTTGGCTTGACCCTTTGTGCTTTAGCGTTGTTCAAAACCACTGTTTTTTTTTTTTGATATGACAAGACACAAGTTAAGAAATAATATCAGTTGAAAGCTGAAATATCGAACCTCTATTGCTATCGGCAAAATCATATCGATGAGATATGATAATGAAAGGAATTGGTATTTTTCTGTCAATTTATTTTATCTAATCAGATTAGGAAAGATTCACGTTGATTTTCTTATTATTCAGTCGGCATCCTGATATGGTTGGGATTGGTTTATCGTCGATATAGAATTGAGAAACAGAGAGAAGAAAGAGAACAAATGTATACAATGGTACAAAAGATATTAGGTCTGTATGTTATACCTCAGACTTTGTATTTTGAACCTATTTGTCTGTAAGATCTTTTGTCTGTTTATGCAAGAACCGGACAATGGACTTTGTCCTTACAGCGTCATTTGCTGGTCAATCGGGGGTTTGTACTAGGGTGTCCGAATCTTGTTTTTCTCTGTGTGACTGAAATATGTTATTTCCTTTGTGAAAAAAGCTTCAAAACCATCAACACTGCTATTTCATAGCAGTATTGATGGTGTCGAACCTTTCTTTACACGTTGTTACCAGACACTAAAAAATACATATCTATCTTTTACCAAGAGGTATACCTAGAAATATTACACATTCGTTAAATTTTCTTCCGATAGAACCCATTTTTCCAGCTACTTGAGTAGCTGACATTCTGCTTGTCTAAACGACTAATACAACTGCAGAATTTCTGCGTTGTCATTTTCCACAATAACTACTTGAAATGAAATGAACTAGGCATATCGAAATTGAATTAATGTTTTTACTCGAATCCTAATCGTTTTTTTTTTTTCATTTTCAAACAACTTAGATCATCCCTAATTCATATTCTTAATTTTCTCTCAGAGGTTCTGAGGAAGCAGTATGATATGAGTGAGAATAATAAAAATTGAATTAATGTTTTTACTCTAATCAAATATTTGTCTTTTTCGAACCAATTTAGACTATCCCCAATGCATATTCTTAATTTTTCTCTCAGAGGTTCTGAGGAAGCAGTATGATCTGAGTGAGAATAATGATGGAATTCAGCCATTTCTTCCCATTGTTCATGTCAGAGATATGATCGTACCTCCGAAAGACAGGTAAATTTGTTTAAGAATGTCCTTTTCGGTGTTCTATGGTACTTAACATTTGTCCAAGCATGTTGCAGCGAATGTGAATATGATTTTAAAACTATTAACTATTAATAATATCTGTACTCGACAAGGCACCCCTTAAAAAAGTAAAGTTTTAGCGTAGATCTTTCCACTTGACTGACTGACAGGCATGCAATTGTTCCGTGCCCAACATAATAAAATTTACGATCACATTGTTTCCAGGGAATAGAATGTTAAGTGAGTAAAGAAAAATAATAGGCATGTTGCACTTGTTGTTGTGGGTAATTTAGCTAATATATTTTTGACTGATGATTGGTGACTGATCTGCTGCACAGAAACTCCTAACAAAAAGGGTTTACTGTTCTGTAGAAAAACCGTGAGTAAAGCAATGTTTCAATATTCATCACTTGTGGCAGAAAACTCAAAATTTCTGCCTGAAGTATCTGGCAGAAATGCACTTTACTAATGTAGTTTAGAGCAATATTCTTCATTCTGAAATCTTTCGGTTCATCAAAGACAATAAAAGAAAAGTTTCAGATAACAAAAGAAAACAAGATTCTGTTATCCTGCACATACCTTTGTATAATTTTATAACAGAGATAGTTAGCATGAACATTTCGATCCTTTTGTTGCATTTATTGTACATTCTATTTCACCAGGAAAAAGATGGCAAAAGTATGGGAAAGAGCAAAACAGTTTCTGTCGGCAAGTGAGACTCGTATTCGTGTTGAAACTCAAAGAATATCAGGAGAAGATTACTTGGTGTGGAGATGGATTCAGGTAAAATCTTGAATAGAATTTTTCATTTAAGTAAAATCAAATGCATATTCTGAATTATTGCTTTAACTGAAACAATTCAAAAAAATGACCAAATATATTCTGTTAAACTTTGAATGATTCCATTAATCCACAAATAGCAGATATTGAGTGTTAACCAGGATTTCAATGATTGGATTCAACCAAAATATATTAGATTTCAAAAATATCAAGTATTTAGTGATACCGCTTACATCTAGATTATACATCTTACGGCTTACATCTAGATTATACATCTTACGGCTTACATCTAGATTATATTTGTGCCCTTTAACAAAACATTCTAATAAAAGATTGTATTTTTTGTATCATTTATTCATGCATATGAACTATTTAATACTTGTTTCAAGAAGAGTAAAAAATCATATTTCAGCTTAGAAAAGATTTTGGACATTCGAAAAGTACTGTTTGTTGACTGTTTTCCGTGTAGCATGTAGTATGGCACTAAAGCTACAGTGATCAGAAAATACGAACAATGTCATCTTCTCATGCTACTATCATTTTTCCATTTTTATACAGATAGATTTTTTTTATTTTCAGGCTGCTTCACCAGCTAAACGCCATACTCCGACCTCTCGTATTTGGCAAGGTGAAGCATTTGATATCAGAGCAATCAATCGTCCAATGATTTGTCCAACACCTTGTCTTAAAATCAGGAACATGTTCGATCCTGACATGTAAGTGGTTTATATTGCTTCAATTTTGCTGCGTCTCACCTAGATGTCAATGTTTGACTAGAAATAATAATTTTGGCTTTTTGCAATGATATTTCCTTAAATTCCAGGTGAAAATTTTAGAAAAATTGGCAATATTAATACCTGATAATCTATAAATGGGAAAGGTCGTAATTGATTTGGGTCTCGTGGACTAATACAGATTTAATGCCTTACAATTTCCAAATACCTAGCGTTACACAATGAAGAGTGCTTCGGGCATGCACCCATCTGGAATTTTCTCTTTAAAATGATTTTTCTTTTAGTTTATATTTGCTTCTTCTTGTGATAAAATTTGATGTTTCTGATTTGATGACATCTGATGTTTTCTTTACAGGGAAGTGAGTCAGAACTGGATTCAACAAATTCAAGATTCAATTCTTGAAAAATGTCAAGGAAATAATGAAATTCTAAGAATCTGCATTGAAAAGGAATCAAATGAGGTATGTTAACATCTGTTTTTGTAATTAAGAGGTTTGCTGGTTCCAGAATTGAATTTTGAATTTACTATGTTATATAATAAAATTTATGCAGTTATATGGATTTTGATTTTTTTTATGCAAGTTGATCTGTTAATTGAATAGATTACATTGAGAGTGATATATCATACCTTTCAGCACAGGAATAAATTTTCTCTACAAAAAGCCTGACCAAAATCACCTTTATTTGACTTCATAATCCCAGAATAATTTCCATTAAAATAAATATTTAAATCAACATGACAACATTGCTACATTATGTTATTTTTTTTTGTTTCTGCTTGTTTTTTTTACAACTTTACTTTGGCGGCTTACCCTGTCTTGTCTTCATACTATTTCAATGTGTTTTTTTTGTGTTTAGGGTCTTGTCTACATGCTATGTGCATCAAACCAAGGAGCTGGTAGAGCTTTCCAAGCACTTCACGGTGCGTGGTTCGATGGTCGACTCGTTACAGTCAAGTTCATCAGACTTCATCGTTTTCATCATCGTTTCCCTGATTCAGTAAATCAGTCCAAGACTCCTATGCGACCTACATCTGACGTACCAGTGTCTACAATCATAAATCCAACATCACCTGGCACAGATGCGACGTACGAGAAGCTGTACCCCACTCTTCCTGACGATTGATCGCCTTAGCAAAACTACCCAGTCTTAGGTCCGTTTCGCCAGATCTTATTTTGTCAAGCACGGGCCTTAGATGGAGCACACTAACATGGCTTGTTCCATCTATGATACATACTTGCCAAAATAACATTTCAGACTGGGTTTCTGAAATAATGTCAAGACTCGTATTTTGCACGAACGTGTACTACTTCAGCATAGAACCGCAACGCCTCTCTCGCTATCCCTCGTTTTAAAGCAAACTGCATTGGGGCATGTGGTTATAGTATAATCAGCCAATTGCAACCCTGTGGATTTGATTCCATAGTTACACCATTTTTATTTTGTTCTTGAAGACACATTTCATGTTTTGTGAATCATGAGCCAAAGCTAGTCTGCGCTGTGGTGTGGTCCATCTTTGGCTCATGCTTAATGAAATAGAAGTTCATTTAATTGAGCATTATTACCTAATGATCATGCGTTGTAGGATGTGATGGATGGATTTACCGTCGCCCAAGCAGATACCACTCACTGCACTTCAATTAATATAGTGGTTTGGTTCAAATTCAGATGTTTCCCACTTGAACTGATGTTCCCACTATATTTATATACTCTTTATCATGATCACTTGTGCACTTCCACCTTCTGACGAATTTCATTAAAAAAATTATATACTAAACATTTTTTTCTCACGAATTAGCATCATCGTAATATTAAAAAATGTCCCAGTGGAGTCTCTTTCGGGGATTATAATTCCAACAATGAGAAATCACGCTATTAATATAATGTTTGAATTTGCCCAGCAGACTAGCCTTTCTGTCATCAATTGCGTGCACTGGGCAGAACATTACTAAAATACTATTACTGCTGATTTAGATTTAATATATGTTTTGTCCTGTCGTTTTCAACTTAGAAACCTATGAATGCCGACGAGAGTTACTCTGCCTGAGTAGTGTGGGTCGAGTATTTAGTTGTTGTCGTAGCATCGAATGCAAGGATTTGGGTTCCGTGGTTTGGCCAAGAAATCGAGTACGTGATTTTAGTTATTTAGGGAAGCAGTATATTGTCCTTTGCGCAACGAGTTCGTAAGTGTTTATTCGAATCACGTTGGGTGCCAAAGCTAGTATGAATTGCGCCAAATGGACCCAAAAGTGTTCAAGATGATCATTCAACTGAAGTTAAAGTTTTTTTTTTGTAACTATTGGTTTTTCATAGTTACATAAAGGACCGGGTTATGCTAGAAATCTGAGTAAAAGATATTTTTTTGTTTCCTATTATTATGATAGAATTAGTTCATATTCTGCAGATAGCGAATCCAATGTTGAGATGTACATTTATAAATGCGGAAGCCAAGGTTTGATGCTGAGCGGAAATTCTGACATCATCGGGTTGCCCTTCAAAATGGGAAAACTAGGTAAAATATCAGCCATTTTGTGATTTGAAATTTGAAGATTTACGTGGTACGTTGAATTTGGTCAATACTGGTTCATCTGAACTCTATGACAAACTCATGCAGCTTGTGGTTTGTCAATGACCATAGTAATTGTTGCAGTCGCTGCCTCTACTTTGTCGATTCTTGATGAGTTTGTCTGTTATGAATGGGTACAATGAGGCGCTGTGTGTCTTATTAATCGCTTTCCATCTGCCAAACCACAACACAAGAATCTGTACATTTTTTTCTGAATAAATTCGTATTTCGGGACATCTGCCGGGTTGCTGCATACACCCCTAATGATGAAAAATGACCATCACAATCCATACCAGTAAGTTCGGTTAAATTTGCTTACCGGTCCTCTACATTAGATTTCGGATCCAAAAGCCCGAAGTGGTACCTGATTTGAAAGATGCTATAACTAAATCAATTCGAGATCATCAAAAGCGTTGTCGCATGGTATCTAAAAGTAGTAATTTTATTGATTTCACAGTTTGAAAATATATTTCGATAAGTATAAACCAATGAGTTCGTCGAGGCGCGAGGACCCGATCTGTGGCTCATTAATTGGTTAAAAAGTTGATAACAATCGAAATCGGCTAGGATTGATTGCAAAACTATAAAACTTTTAAAAAAAAAACGAACGTTCCCAAGCATTGCCATGAGTATGAGGTGTTGCGAATAATCATCTAACGTTACTTGAAATGACACCTTTTTCTAGAGAGATGTCGGTTTATTTTTAAGATCACCAACAAGGAATCGTGATTCATGAAGTTAACACCGCGTTCTATTGAATTACCGATTTTAACTGTGCACACAGTGGTGCGTGAAGGTGTAGATTGGTGGTAGGGGTACAATTGTGCTTTTCTCAGGTTGAGGTCCTTTGGTTTGCAGTAGATTATATTGTTTTCCCACATAGAGGACATTTTAACTCTAGCCACATTTTAAGTGAGTGTGCGCCAGTTTTTATCTTGACAGTCTTGTATTATGCCATCCGTAATCCTGAAATGTGGGGTGCTCAAAACTGGGCTGCTAGGTGGTCCGTGCATAAGCCATGCTTCCGCGCTGAAACCTTACCTTAACAAAACCCTATTCTGTTAGGAAGCTGCTCGATAGTGATTGATAATAATGTTGTGAATCAGCATGTCACGCAGTTACTGTTGGCTGAAAATTAGACTTTGTTGTTAAACACGCCGCACCAATGGCGTATTCGCACCAAAAGTTGTCAGTGTACTCCAAAAGTTCTGTGGAAATAAATAAATTTTGTACTCTGTATAATGACTGTATATCCTCAGCCATGTGATGTATAACGCATTGAAGGTCTGGAGGTGTGAGCTGCATGCTCGTATGTGATGGAAGGAACGAGGGAGCACTGGGGTGTAAGAATACTCATTTTGGCACCCTCTGTTGTCATGGTCTGTTGAAGTTATAATTTGCACCGTTACACAATTATTTTGAAAATTACTAATGTGAATTGGGAGTTTAGATTTTAACTAAAACAAAAATCAACATAGTCTTAACCTTTTGGACAGAATTGCTTTCTATTTTTATTGTGTAGGAAAGGAAAGCCAAGAATATGGTTTAGCATGTGGCGTACTAGAAACCGCGCGCAAATTACCAGTTTTAAGCCGATTTCGTGAGACTATGATCACATTTTTAATTAACTTTACTCAACTCCAACCGCCTAATCAAAATAACCTGACTTCGCAAAATGCAGAAGTGACTTTATTTTAGCAGAGTTTGTTTTTCAGTTAGTGCAACTTGACCTGGGACTCCGAATGAGATATAAATGTGAATGTGGGGCAAAGATAGCTTTACACAAGATTCCCATAATATGCGTAATTTCTGTGGGTGTACGAGGCCTGTGTTGTCGACGTAAAACAAATGCGCGGCATAAGCACTTGATAAAGAAATGATAAATAAATTCCCGACAAAATTGTGAAAGATATTTGGATTTTTTGAACAAATTTTTTCAGTGCTCGACATTTTGTCAAGGACGCCATCATGCGTAACTGATTTCGGATTTAGTGGGAATTTTAACCAGCTGTTCTAACGCTAGTTCAGATTTTTGCAACAAATCAGCAATGCTGACTGCTAGTTTGAGTTAGTCGATGCAGTGGTACAGGTTGCGGGATCGCTGGTATTTAAAAAGAGTGGGTATGGCCAGTCCAGGAGATCAATAACGCGCTGAACAGCACTGAGCAGGGCCACGGAAATTCTAAAGTGTTAAACAGTTGAAGGTGATTATCCTATTCGAAACTAGCAACTGGCAAGGGCCCCTTGATAGAGCTGTAGTGTCAAGGGAGTTGTAGGGTGCTCTGTTCATACTGCATACGCATTCGTAATAATATCTGAGCCTACTGGAATTTTGGTCGAATACCAGACCCCTATTTTTTGGATTTGTCCCTCGTCTAAACAACTCTGAACTCGTAACAAGGCCCTGTGGCTAAAGTCTGACAAACCCAGGATTGACGTAAACAAAAATGCAATGCCAAAACATGCATTCCACTTGCAAATCACCGAAATCGAATGTCATCGATCATTGTTTAAAGTTCGTAAATTCATTCATTGACTAATGTTAATTAACGGGTCTCATGAAGTACCAAGGTTACCCTAGCAGACATCTTTTAGCGGACATCTCTCTCGTTTTCGAAAGTGCGAAAAGCAGTTGCCAAAAAGAAGAAATGCTTGGAACGTGATTAGCAGAGCGTGTCGCTAAAATTATTTATCTCTCGGAAGGCGGAGCAATGAATTCGGCATGCCAGATAATACGCAGATAAAAACAAATAATAAACAGAATGCGATGTTTAACTCACAAATTTGGGAGATAATTTTTTTGCAAGTAATTTTAATTTACTGCTCAGGCAAATTCAATACTTCGATAAATAGATAGACAAATAACGAATATATACCCACTACTTTAATACTTTGCCAACACGCGCTCAATTGTTGAATTCGAAAACGAGAATTCAATTGTACATCTCAATGTGAAATATCAATTTTATTGACCTGGTTCTATTATGAAATGGAAAAATATCAAATGAAGAACTAATGCACCGCCGAGATGTTTAGTGTGGAGAGAATAGTATTTTCATACAGATTTCAAATTGGCCGAAATAGAGAATTAGGTGAAAAAAACGACGAAACGAATATTTTTGGCCTAAATAAAGCTAGTCGCATTGACGCGCCCCCCTTTCATCACATATCCACTGAAAGAACATCTGTTGAAGGACTTATATACAAAGTTTCAAAAAATTTGTATGGGGGAAATGTATTTTTATATGGCTTCGAACTCGATCAGAATTGCGATTTTGCTAAAAAATGACAAAAAACGGAAATTTTCAATGCTAAAATGAAGCTAGTTTTATGGACGCGCCCTTTTTATCACTTATCCACTGAAAGAACATCTGATAAAGAAGTTATATGCGAAGTTTGAAAAAATTTGTATGGGGGAATAGTATTTTTTATATGGCTTCGAACTCGACCAGAATGGCCATTTTGCTGAAAAATGACGAAAACGGAAACTTTAATGCCAAAATGAAGATAGATTTATAAACGCGCCCCCCTATTTCATCCTATATCCACTGAAAGAGCATCTGATGAAGAACTAATATACAAAGTTGAAAAAATTTTGTATGGGGGAAATAGTATTTTTATATGGCTTCGAACTCGTAGCATTTGCGATTTTGTTAAAAAATGACCAAAAAGGAAATTTCAATGCTAAATGAAGCTAGTTTTATTGACGCGCCCTATTTTATCCTATATCCACTGAAAGAGCATCTGATGAAGAACTGATATACAAAGTTTCAAAAAATTTGTATGGGGGAATAGTATTTTTATATGGCTTCGAACTCGATCAGAATTGCGATTTTGCTAAAAAATGACAAAAACGAAATTTCAATGCTAAAATGAAGCTAGTTTTATTGATTTTATCCTATATCACTGAAAGAGCATCTGACGAAAAACTGATATACAAAGTTTCAAAAAATTTGTATGGGGGAATAGTATTTTTATATGGCTTCGAACTCAGCCAGAATTGAAAATTTGCTAAAAAATGACCAAAACGGAAATTTCAATGCTAAAATGAAGCTAGTTTTATTGGAGCGCCCTCTTTTATCACATATCCACTGAAAGAAACATCTGATGAAGAAGTTATATGCGAAGTTTTCAAAAATTTGTATGGGGAAAAGTATTTTTATATGGCTTCGAACTCGATCAGAATTGCGATTTTGTTAAAAAATGACAAAAAGGAAATTTCAATGCTAAAATGAAGCTAGTTTTATTGATTTTATTGATTTTTTTCTATATCCACTGAAAGAGCATCTGACGAAAAAATGATATACAAAGTTTCAAAAAATTTGTATGGGGGAAAATAGTATTTTTATATGGCTTCGAACTCGGCCAGATGGCGATTTTGCTAAAAAATGACCAAAACGGAAATTTCAATGCTAAAATGAAGCTAGTTTTATGGATGCGCCCCTCTTTTATCACATATCCACTGAAAGAACATCTGATGAAGAAGTTATATGCGAAGTTTGAAAAAATTTGTATGGGGGAATAGTATTTTTATATGGCTTCGAACTCGGCCAGAATGGCGATTTTGCTGCAAAAATGACAAAAAACGGAAACTTTAATGCCAAAATGAAGATAGATTTATAAACGCGCCCCTCTTTCATCTATATCCACTGAAAGAGCATCTGATGAAGAACTGATATACTAAGTTTGAAAAATTTGATGGGGGAATAGTATTTTGATATCTTCGAACTCGTCCCAGAATGGGCGATTTTGCTAAAAAATGACCAAAACGGAAATGCATTCTAAAATTAAGCTAGTTTTAGGGAAATGCGCCCCCGCGGTTAATCAAATATCCAACCGGATAGTAACCATCTGTTATTGTGAAGAGAAGTTATTTTGGCGGAAGGTTTGAAGGAAAAAAATTTTGTCATGGGGTGAATAGTTTCTATTGTGTAGTGTTTTATGGCTGAGTTACTCGGCCTGTATGGAGAAGGTTGCCTTTTTTTCGGACTTTTATTGGAAGGCCTATGCGTTTCTTGAAGCGTCGTGTTAGATGCGGCGCGCCCATAGTTTATCACATGGTTTCACTGTACTATCGTATACAGCTGGTAAATGAAAGTTTGATGGCGATAGCTGGATAAAAAATGGTTATGGGGGGTATTATATCGTTGTGATAATCGAGGGGTCACGTATCTCGGACTCTCCTCCCCTGTATTGCTTTTTTTGCTTTTTAATTGACCTATTACGGATATTGCAAATCGAAATATTTGAAAGCTAGTGTTTATGGTCAAGCGTGGGCGCCCACCTCTTTTTATCACAATATTACACTTGAAAATTAAGAATAATCTTGATTTAAGAACTGTTATACCAAGTTGTGAAAAAAATTGTGTTAATGGGGGAATTTTAGGTTTGATACAATGCATCCAAACTCGATCCTGAATTGCATAAACGGAAACTTTAATGCGAAAAATAAAGCCAGTTTTTATTAATGCGCCGCCCCTCTTTTTATCAAGATAGCCGTGGTACAGATCATCTGATATAGAACTGATATACAAAGGTTGCAAAAAAGTTGTAATATGGGGAAAAATGTATTTTATATTGACCTCGAACTTTGAATAATTAGATTAATAATCAATTAAAACTCCGTTTGACAAGACCACCTGGAAGAATAACTGATATAACTATTTTTTATAACGAAAAAGTAACATTCAATCAAAATACGGACATTTTATTGTTATTATTATAAGCTAAGGAAAAAATTGATGAAGACATGCCTAGTAATGTACTGACGACTGATCGTTGTGGCAAGCTACACAACAGCGCGTCAAGGGGTCCGCCCCCCCCTCCCGTGTGTGGTTTTCATTTACAATAAATTGGAAGGACAGGGGATCAAGGAAAGAGAGGGAACCCCCCCCCCCACACAGTGGTAAAAAATACGTCGCAACAGAGGTTTAAACTGGGAATGATCTCATTTCAACTGTCCTGGAGGGTATCGAGCAGGAAATTTCAAATAGTAAAATTTGGTTGCAATTCATCTGTTTTGTGATTGCACTTCGGACAGTACCATTTCAGTTTGGGCCATGTTACCAATGCCATAGCGGGCACTGGGGACGTCGCGCAACACTCTGGCGTGGGTAACACTTGAGGGGCTTGTTTGTGCATGGCTAGTCATTTGGGGTTTTTTTTTTTGGGACCTATTGTATGTTGCTATTTATCTGAATAACTAAAAAAAAAAAAATAATAAAAAAAAAAAAAAAAAAAAAAAAATTTAAAAATAAATATATGGGGGGGGGGGGGGTGGGTGTGGGGGAAAAAAAAAAAATAAAAAAAAAAAAAAACACTTTAAAGAGTACTTGAACCTGCTTTGGGGCGCGTTTTTGAGGTCTTTTGCAGTTATGGGATACATGGATTTATTGCAAGGCTAAAGATGGTGCTGGTCGAATGGTTGTTGTCGTTCTATTTATTACTGCCTGCTAGGTTGTTTGAAACTGGTTACACAAAGCTTTCGCGTATTCTACCTATAGGTTGTATTGGGCGCTTTGTTGCACCGAAAGTTTCTGCTGTGAAAACGGATGGGGGTGGGAATTTCAAACTGTATATCTTTGGATCTTCAGTTTGGGCCTCATGAAGAAGCGGATAATGGCATAACTATGTGAGTCAATCCGATAACGATATTTTGTTAAGGTAATGGCATACACGGTATAATGGTGGTTTTCATCAGTTTGTTAATACATTTTTGGAAGCTTGTGTGAACCAAGGTTTCCGTGTTCAAATAAGGATAATGAACGAAATTTTAGGACGGGCGCTTACACTTGTCACGCCAACGCAAATTGTATTGGCCTGTTTGTGCTTTGTAAAGCATTTCGTACTTCAGGGGGGAGGAAGGGGAAATATAGATGCCAAAAGTTACAGAATAGCACCCGGTTCATGTTATCCGAGGTGGTGAACCAGGTCTCTTTTAAAATGTGGGGAGTTTTCGAATTCATAATTTATGTTAATCAGATGTATGACAAATTACTGAGGACGAGTTTTTTGGGATAGACTTTGGCTTGTTTCAAAACGCAAGGAAATTGGCTGTGTAATGTGCTATCCTTGACTTCTTTTTTCTTGTTCTTAATTTCTTTGTCGGATGGTCGCCTGTAAAGGCTTTTAAACGGCTTGGCTGGAGGTTGTAAGTATATCCCTAACGATTTATCCTTACCAGAAACCGAGATCGTTTACCCATTTTTCAATTTCTTGATCAACGTAATCTGATCTGTTCAATTTTTCGTTTTTTCTGGCGAACGTTAAGATTATCCTCGTATTCTCTAATCAGTGAATCATGGAGGTTGTCGTCGTAAGCTATAGCGACTTCGTCCAAACGCTTAAAACGCCTGCTGTTGAAACGAGTTCGCTTTAGCTCTTGTTGACTTTTTTCCATGACCCCCTGAGTCCTATTGTCTTTTGAAAAATTTTGTGTAGTCGAACGAGAAACCTTTTCATAAAATTTAGAATATTCGCTATAGCAAATTGAACTGCCGTACCTACCCAAATCACCAATTAACATACAACCCCATAAACAAATTTTTGGGATATAAAATGCTTTAAATTTTGACAAGATCTCAGGACAGTAAAAGTTATTTTTACCGAGATTTTCGGCACTTTGTGCAATTTGTTTGGTTTCTAGGATATCGCTATATATTATTTCCGAAAATGGATTTCTGATACTCCAATCTTCATCGGGTAAAAGTTCATCCGATGCCCCTTCCTCGACATCACACTGACTTGGGTCAGGGATACATTGATTCTCAATCTCAAGTTTTAAATAGTTCCAACTAATATCCGCAAGAACCGAATTTTGACTCAACAACAATATGGTTAACTGTTTGATAATTTCTCTGACTTTTTGAAATTCGCTACAGCAAACAAGTAGACCAAATATATGCATTAGTTCGCGTTTTACGCGGGGAAGTCTACAAGCCAAATGTTTAAATTTTTCATGACGTGGCTGGTGCATAAATGGAGAAAGGGGCGAGAAAGCATATCTAAATTTGCTTTTCCTTCAATAACAGCGTAGCAGCGACATATATAAGACTCGAGGCTTTCGCGCATATTTACCTGGATTACCGATTTTATCAGGGCCATGCTACCATCACAAATGAAAAGTCTAGCGGGAAATCGTTTCGTCAACTTTGTTACGTCTGATCGAAAATGCGATAAAAAGTTTGAAATGTTTGCGATATTATGACGATTTGTTACAAAAGTAGCAACCGCTAAAGGAGCTTTGCCTTTCTGCGGATGTCTGTTAACGATTTCGTACACGTAATACGGGCTGTGTCCGACAGTTGTAATAATACCTCCAGTAGTGTCTATGTAGATGATATCCGTTGGGGCGTTTTGTATAAACTTTCTAATAGACGCTTCAGACCATAACATTATACTTGATGGATCGCGCGATATGTGCTGCAAAGTCCCAGAAATAACATTTTTTGTGTTTTTAATTTGTTCGGATTTAATCAAACTTAACGACTTATACTGATCATCATTGTCTGGGACTGATATTTTTCGAGCCTCATAGCGAGCTTTTTTCAGGACGGATGTGGACGGAGCATCGTCACGGTTACCAGAATGGAAAACTTGGGATGTGAGAGCACCAATATTTTTAAGATACAGTTTTCGAGGCATTATGTCTATTAGTTTTTGTTGTAAAATTTCATTTCATATGTAAAGGTTCTGTGCTAAATTGTAAAAATTTTGGGATTTTTTTGGGCTTACTACAATATGTTTTACTGCGCATTTCAGCTGAAATTGGACAGGGTTACACGATGTAAGAGAAATTAAATATTAGCAGTACAAAATATATAAAAAAGGAATTGTGAAATTGATGTTCCTACTGGATTAATACACTAGTGAAAGTTGTTCTATACTAAATTAATACACTAGGGTTATAGTTATATTTATTTTTTTCTAATTACCTTTAGCGAGAATTCTTGACATACGGAACTCAAGAACTCCATGTAGCGCTTCAATCCAAGGTCGGACAGATGTAGTTGGTCACTCCAATACGAAGGGGTCCGACCAACGTCCAAATCCACAAGCGGAATATTGAAGCTCTCCGCGATCCTCCTCATCTCCTCATTTGCTGAAGCAGTGCTACAATTTGCCTGTGGCAAGATCTTCCCAGTAATGCCTGAAGAGTGAATACGATACCAAAGATTAAACGGTGCTCAGCTTGTTGTTGTTATGTACGGCGGCAGCAGAAGCAGAAAATCTTTTACAATTGTTTAAAACATTCTTGATAACTCCCAATGCACTAAGCTTATAATGAAGGGCTTCATAGTAAGTGAAGTAGTGGAATTAATGTTTTTCATACAAAATTTTCAGACTTTTTTTTGAAATACTGATGCGTTGAAAATCACGAGAGTGTGACGTGCGCTATTCGATAGGGAGACAAATCCGTGCTTCTCACCGTGCGCTATTCAATAGGATATAAATATACTGAATTTCAACAAATTCTAATCAAAGTCCCTTTAAAAAGAATTGCACTGAAAGTCCAAATGACATATTTGTTATTGTTGCTGCCATTAAGAGACATTTGAAAGAAATTTTTTAGAAACAAACCTTTGCATCTGGATAGGCCTGCTGGCACGCTCGGTAGAATCAGTTGCTAAAATCCCTGGTGGAGTTCGAAGCATATAAAAATTACTTTTCCCCCATACAAATTTTTTAAAACTTGCATATAAGTTTTTCACAGATGTTCTTTCAGTGGATATGTGATAATAAAAGAGGGGCGCACATCCATAAAACTAGCTTCATTTTAGCATTGAAATTTCCTTTTTGGTCATTTTTTAACAAAATCGCAATTCTGATCGAGTTCGAAGCATATAAAAATAATATCCCCCCATACAAATTTTTTCAAACTTTCGCATATAACTTCTTCATCAGATGTTCTTTCAGTGGAATGTGATAAAAAGAGGGGCGCATCCATAAAACTAGCTTCATTTTAGCATTGAAATTTTCGTTTTGGTCATTTTTTAGCAAAATGGCCATTCTGGCCGAGTTCGAAGCCATATAAAAATACTATTCCCCCATACAAATTTTTTGAAACTTCGCATATAACTTCTTCATCAGATGTTCTTTCAGTGAATAGGTGATAAAAAAGGGGGCATCCATAAAACTAGCTTCATTTTAGCATTGAATTTCCCGTTTGGTCATTTTTTAGCAAAATCGCCATTCTGGCCGAGTTCGAAGCCATATAAAAAATACTATTCCCCCATACAAATTTTTTCAAACTTCGCATATAACTTCTTCATCAGATGTTCTTTCAGTGGATATGTGATAAAAGAGGGGCGCGGTCAATAAAACTAGCTTCATTTTAGCATTGAAATTTCCGTTTTGGTCATTTTTTAGCAATTTTGCAATTCTGGCTGAGTTCGAAGCCATATAAAAATACTATCCCCCATACAATTTTTTTTCAAACTTTGCATATAACTTCTTTATCAGATGTTCTTTCAGTGGATATGTGATAAAAGAGGGGCGCGTCCATAAAACTAGCTTCATTTTAGCATTGAAATTCCGTTTTTGTCATTTTTTAGCAAAATCGCAATTCTGATCGAGTTCGAAGCCATATAAAAATTACTATTCCCCCATACAAATTTTTTGAAAACTTTGTATATCAGTTCTTCATCAGATGCTCTTTCAGTGGATATAGGATGAAAGAGGGGCGCGTTTATAAATCTATCTTCATTCTGGCATTAAAGTTTCCGTTTTCGTCATTTTTCAGCAAAATGGCCATTCTGGTCGAGTTCGAAGCCATATAAAAATACTATTCCCGCATACAAATTTTTTCAAACTTCGCATATAACTTCTTTATCAGATGTTCTTTCAGTGGATATGTGATAAAAGAGGGGCGCGTTTATAAATCTATCTTCATTTTGGCATCAAAGTTTCCGTTTTCGTCATTTTTCAGCAAAATCGCCATTCTGGCCGAGTTCGAAGCCGTATAAAAATACTATTCCCCCATACAAATTTTTTGAAACTTTGTATATCAGTTCTTCGTCAGATGCTCTTTCAGTGGATATAGGATAAAATAGGGGCGCGTCAATAAAACTAGCTTCATTTTAGCATTGAAATTTCCTTTTTGGTCATTTTTTAACAAAATCGCAATTCTGATCGAGCTCGAAGCCATATAAAAATACTATTCCCGCATACAAATTTTTTCAAACTTCGCATATAACTTCTTTATCAGATGTTCTTTCAGTGGATATGTGATAAAAGAGGGCCGTTTATAAATCTATCTTCATTTTGGCATCAAAGTTTCCGTTTTCGTCATTTTTCAGCAAAATCGCCATTCTGGCCGAGTTCGAAGCCGTATAAAAATACTATTCCCCCATACAAATTTTTTTGAAACTTTGTATATCAGTTCTTCGTCAGATGCTCTTTCAGTGGATATAGGATAAAATAGGGGCGCGTCAATAAAACTAGCTTCATTTTAGCATTGAAATTTCCTTTTTTGGTCATTTTTAACAAAATCGCAATTCTGATCGAGCTCGAAGCCATATAAAAATACTATTCCCCCATACAAATTTTTTGAAACTTTGTATATCAGTTCTTCATCAGAGGCTCTTTCAGTGGATATAGGATGAAAGAGGGGCGCGTTTATAAATCTATCTTCATTCTGGCATTAAAGTTTCCGTTTTCGTCATTTTTCAGCAAAATGGCCATTCTGGTCGAGTTCGAAGCCATATAAAAATACTATTCCGCATACAAATCTTTTCAAACTTCGCATATAAACTTCTTTATCAGATGTTCTTTCAGTGGATATGTGATAAAAGAGGGGGCGCGTCCATAAAACTAGCTTCATTTTAGCATTGAAATTTCCGTTTTTGGTCAATTTTTTTTAGCAAAATCGCAATTCTGATCGAGTTCGAAGCCATATAAAAAATACTATTCCCCATACAAATTTTTTGAAACTTTGTATATAAGTCCTTCAACAGATGTTCTTTCAGTGGATATGTGATGAAAGAGGGGCGCGTCAATGCAACTAGCTTTATTTAGGCCATAAAAATATTCGTTTCGTCGTTTTTCACCTAATTCTCTATTTCGGCCAATTTGAAATCTGTATGAAAATACTATTCTCTCCACACTAAACATTCGGAACGTGCATTAGTTCTTCATTTGATATTTTTTCCATTTCATAATAGAACCAGGTCAATAAAATTGATATTTCACATTGAGATGTACAATTGAATTCTCGTTTTCGAATTCAACAATTGAGCGCGTGTTGGCAAAGTATTAAAGTAGTGGGTATATATTCGTTATTTGTCTATCTATTTATCGAAGTATTGAATTTGCCTGAGCAGTAAATTAAAATTACTTGCAAAAAAAAATATCTCCCAAATTTGTGAGTTAAACATCGCATTCTGTTTATTATTTGTTTTATCTGCGTATTATCTGGCATGCCGAATTCATTGCTCCGCCTTCCGAGAGATAAATAATTTTAGCGACACGCTCTGCTAATCACGTTCCATGCATTTCTTCTTTTTGGCAACTACTTTTCGCACTTTCGAAAACGAAAGAGATGTCCGCTAAAAGATGTCTGCTAGGGTAACCTTGGTCATGAAGTTTAGTTCCATATATCCGATTATCATATAAATTTCCCATGTTCCAAGTGACTCATCCTAACCCGGGAGACAATCGCGCATGCTTGCAGAACTGGCGCCCCCCAGTTAGGATGGAA